>BPLR01000961.1:0-27070 GCA_021605095.1 Caerostris extrusa | reverse complement strand
TCATGAAATCCCTGAGCTTTTATAAAGAAAACAAGTGATTCAGACGTAAATGTATTTGACATAAAATAATGCTGTAAAAAATATAATGAAAGGCATCCCAAGTTTATTTATCCTTGTATTTATGAAAAACTTAAGTATCCTATTTCTTCTTCAATGTTTCGCACATACATTTAAAAGGCAAACTCTCATTTCCACGTTAATACATTGAAGATTTCCTCTGTTTCTCTTAATTATGGCGAAGAGAGAAAATCTTAATTCCCATAAATAAGGCGTTGAAAATTGTAATAAAATGTTCAAGGTTTTTTAGAAATTGTCATGCATTCTTTTCTTTTATAGGAATCAAAAGATTTTAAGAGACACTTTCCTTAAATTTAATCTTCAATCCATGATCAGGAGATATAACTAGTTCTAGTTAATGTCTAAGTTCTAAGTTGTTCTAGTTCTAGTTAATTCTTAGTTCTAGTTCTCAGTTAATGTCCCCAAATAACTGCCTACAGTCATTGAGTCTCAGACTGAATGTTTTTAACAGTTTAAATCCTAGCAGAGACGCCAACGCTCTCTAGTAGCCAACCATTAAAGTTATCTTACCTTGTTTCTCAAAAACATTCTTTTTGGCACATTATTGCTGCTTAGCATTTTTTTATGTGGATAAAAGAAGAACAAAACTAAAAAGGTTGATTGTTTATAATCAAAACTGCTTTTTGAATGGGAAAACTGACATGAAAATGAGTAACTATATGTAAATGTGGATACATATTTCTCTGGAATATCTTAGAGAAGCACTGATTTTGCTATTTCAAAAATCGAGCAAAATACAAAAACACTTATTAAATTATTCTAATATTATGCATCAAATTTTATTTACTATTCATTATACTACATTAAAAATAAATTTTCAATTAATCATTTCCATGATTCATTAAAATTGATAAATCCATGCAATTATAATGCATATGGCTTGTGCTTCATTTGTGTGTCAAGAATGATCTACAGACAGGCATTGAAGGGAGGAAATTACCTTCGGGATGACTTTTAAGGGTGACTGCTCCAAATTTGAGTGCCGTATGGGAGTGAACCCGAAAACTGCAGCCAGGAAACCTGCCTATCGATGCGAGTCACAATCACTATCAAGTCTATTCGTTTCTTATTTTTAGAAAAAAAAATATTTTTAAAATAAAAAATTTTCTATTAAGAGGGTTTTTAAAAATTTTTTTTTTTTTTATCAAATACTGAATTTAGAACTATTTAAAATAGTTTATTAAATAAATCATTTAAGTTTGAAATATTTAACCAAAATTATTAGCCTTCCTAAAGATTAACAAGTAAATAATACAAAAATAGAGATTAAACTATGAAATAATCTAACATGAGAAATATAAAAAATTAACAATTAATTAAATTATTAAAAATTTATAATTTGGCAAAATATTCCTCAGTGAAACCTTTTACTAATACTATTTTCTAATTTTTTTTTTTTTTTTTTTTAATAATACTATCTTTTACTTTCTATATTTTTAATAATTGCAATCGATTTCCAATTATGAAAAATTTTTTTAAATTTCTTTATTTATATTAAAACTAATATTTCTTACACGAATAGCTGAATACATTTATTTCAAATAAGACTATATTTGGTTAAATTTTTTTTATTATTAAAATGAACAGTTAGAAAACAATAGGAAAGTTGTTTCTCATTGCGAAAAGAAACTACAAAAATCACCAAAAAAAAAATTACAATTTGATGGGAACAAATATCAGCTACAAAAATCTCAATCATTTGTACATTATGATTTGTTAGATTAAAAAAATCTGCTTGTTAATTTTAGTAAAAAAAGTAATAACAAAAAATAAAAAGTTTAATTTAATTTTCTATTGAATCAACCTAATAGTTGAATGGCCTTCGATTCATTACACTTATTATACAATATTTATTATTATTTTTGTTTACATATTTTTTTAAATCGAATTTTAAGTGAGGGATTACTAACAAAAATAAAAGACAATCCACAATTTGTAGATTTCTCGGCACAAACATTACTGTAATATCCGGTTAAATATTTTTTATAAAAATCCGTATTAATACAGAATTTCACTAGTATTCGTCCAGTAATATACCTGTTATAAAATTTTTATAATTGTATAGATTGTAAAAGGGCCGAGTGACTAGTGCTCTATGCCACAGATTTCGGGTTCGAGTCCCGGCTGTGCCAGGGATGTTTGTAGTGATTCGGAATCCGCTTTAAACAGCAGGTCACAGTCTAATAGATGTTGGGTGTAGGGCTGACAACCCTACCCCGTAAAAAGAAAAAAAAATTCTCGTCTCGAAATTAGCCAGTAGGCAGACGGACTTGGCCCACCATGGGGGCTGTTGCGCTAATGATGATGATGATGATATATTATAAAAGAAATGTTTTAAACTATTTTTAGTCTAGACAAGATTTATTTTTTCAATTCACAAATGTTAACATCTGCATTTGTGATGAATTTGTATGAATGTTAACATTTGTGACATATTAATTCAAATTTTGTTTATTATTTGATGAGCCTATACTTAAAATTTTTTTAACACACATAATCGATTAATAACATAACATGTAAGTTATGATTTATATTATTCAATACATATAACCGAATAAAATGTAGCAATCATTAATATGCATAGCCATTTCATAACCAACAATAAAAATAAATGATCATAAGTCAAATGTTACAGAAAAAGTAATGGGATAAAAATAAATAATATGAAATGCTCCTTAAGTTTATTTATTCTTGTTTTTATGAAAACAGGAGCTTGGAGTGTCTTTAATGTTTAGACATATATTTGAAAGGCAAACACTTATTTCCTCATCAATACATTGAAGATTTCCTTTCCTTTTACACTTAATTGTGGTGAAGATAGAAAATCCTAATTAACATAAATATGACACTGAAAATTGTAGTAAAATTGTCAAAGCTTTTTGAGATATTGATTAGGATTCTTCTTTTAAAGAAAGTTTCAAAAGACAATTCCTTATGTTGACGAATCCTCTATCTGTAGATATAAATACTAGTTCTTCTCAATTAATATTTAATGATCAACCCCCTCAACTTACAGACGGCAGAGTCTCATATCCTGCAATGGAAATTATTTTTATCAATGAAAATCACCTAGACGCTAACACTTCTAGTAGCCATCCATAGAAGTTACCCTTCTAGTTTTTCGAAAAAACTTCTAGTTTTTTTTTTTTTTTTTTTTTTTTGGTGCATTATCGCTATTTAACATTTTTTACGTGAATAAAATTTAAAAAAAAAAAAAAAAAAAAAAAATCAGATTAGTTGCTTATAATGAAAGCTGCCTTTGAATAGGAAAACTGACCAAAAGAGTCACTATATTTATTTTTATATCTGGGCACGTTTTTCTTTTGATTATCACAGCAGCCTCATGGTCAATTGGCTAGCATTTGGTATCACAAGCTTCAGGTTGGCATGGATGTTTGTTAGTGGTTCGGAATCCACGTTAAGCTGTAGGTCCCGGTTTAATTACCTAAACTGTGCACAAAATGACAGTAGAGGGCAATCCAAACTTATCTTAATTACCACAGGGCTCACTTGGAAATCTTCTAGCCCACACCTTTTGAGAACTACTGCCATAAACCTTTGAAAAAAAGTTGACTTCCATTTAAATAGAATTTAAAAATTGCTCTATAAACTGCTGGGTTTGACCAAAAGAAGGAAGAAAATGTAACAATTAAATATTTTTTTTTTCACACAGGATTCAATTTTACAATAATGTTGATAATATACATGTTTTACTGGGTTTTTTTTTTATTATTATTATTTTACATTACTATAATATTTAAATTGAATATACTGAATTAAAATCTCATTGCAATCCCTACCGAGTCTCCTAGTTTCTGAAAGCAATTACTGCAACGGCGGAATGGAACCTCAGTTTTACTGTATGTTTAACACTACGAGCCGGGTCAACAGAATCAATTAATTCCTACAATAATAAATATTCTATTAATCCAAATGATTGTTTTAGTAATGCTACTTTTACAAGCATAAAGCTGTCTGAAATATCTTTACTCCCTAATTGTTTGAGTACAGCATCCGCAGCGCAAAGTTTACTCCCTAGGAGTATTTAACTGCAGGGTGCGGATGCGGAAGTATTGAAAGGGGTACACCAACCATTTCCTACCAGTAAGAAAATTAAAAATTTAATGAACTTTTTATGAATACAAACTTTAATTATTATGAATTTTAAAATTAATAATCATCAGATTTTATTTTGTTATAAAAAATTTTATTTGTATACAATCGAATACAGAATCAAAATTAATTATAATCTACGGATAATTTTTCAACTTTTATATCTACTAAAATTTAATAAGGAGAATTTTTCCAACTACTAAACTTTAATTATTAAAACTACTAAACCTTAATTTCAAAATCAATAATCATTAGATTTATTTTTATTTGTATACTATGTAGTCAAAAATTATAATCTACGGAGAATTTTCTAACTACTATATACATCTGATTAAAAATACAGTTCTAAAAACAGCTAACATTAATAGACCAATAACAATAAAACAGCGCTTGTTTTCTGGAATAAGAAGCATTTATTGTTATTATTGTAACATTTCAATAGAATTGATTAATAATATCTATATACAATAACATTCCTAGTGTTTTTATTTTGCGTTAAAAACTGCTATTCGTATATTGTTAAAAAGATGTATCTGAATAAGCCATTAAAGATACTATAGTATATTCAAAAATGTTCAGAATATTTAATGTAATGTAGAAATAATGAAAACACGTTTTTTACATTTAATTTAGTAGATTACAAATTATATACTTCCAGATAGAAATCCTATTTATTTGATATTTGTTTACCTATGTTATAGCACAAAATTCTGTGATTATTTAACTACAAAAACAATATACAATTATTATGTATAGTTAATTACTTTTTCGCTTCTGGTAGTTATCGTTTTTATTAGTTCGTTTCTTGTTTTTAGAATTTTGTTATGAAACATTTTACTTTGATATTGAAAAGATTCTAAAATTCTTCGATAGTTATCTAGGTTATGTTATTATTATCTATTAACATTGAAAAAGCGCGCGATATATCCAAATGTGCAATATCACGATCTATTATGAAAAGCGCGACTTCCTCCCGCGAGATGCCGATCTGTCAAGAGATTGTTCGGAGCGTGTATTTCGCTGTTGGCGGACAAAATTGCACCAGGTCCAGCGAGATTTCTTCATTCATCGCGCTCATCGCTCATCGGCCAAAACCGAGCCAAAAAGAATTACAATTTGATGGAAAACAAATATCAGCTACAAAAATCTCAATCATTTGTACATTGTGATTTGTTAGATTAAAAAAATCTGCTTGTTAATTTTAGTAAAAAAAAAAGTAATAACAAAATAAAAAGTTTAATTTAATTTTCTATTGAATCAACCAAGTAGTTGAATGGCCTTCGATTCATTACACTTATTATACAATATTTATTATTATTTTTGTTTACATATTTTTTAAATCGAAATTTAAAGTGAGGGATTACTAACAAAAATAAAAGACACTCCACGATTTGTAGATTTTTCGGCACAAACATTACTGTAATATCCGGTTAAATATTTTTTATAAAAATCCGGTATTAATACAGAATTTCACTAGTATTCGTCCAGTAATATACCTGTTATAAAATTTTTATAATTGTATAGATTGTAAAAGGGGTGCCAGGGATGTTTGTAGTGATTCGGAATCCGCTTTAAACAGCAGGTCACAGTCTAATATAGATGTTGGGCGTAGGGCTGACAACCCTACCGCGTAAAAAGATTCTTTTGAAATTGAAAAATTTGAAAAAATTCTCGTCTCGAAATTAGCCAGTAGGCAGACGGACTTGGCCCACCATGGGGCTGTTGCGCTATTGATGATGATGATGATATATTATAAAAGAAATGTTTTAAACTATTTTTAGTCTAGACAAGATTTATTTTTCAATTCACATATGTTAACATCTGCATTTGTGAATTGCATTTGTATGAATGTTAACATTTGTGACATATTAATTCAAATTTTGTTTATTATTTGATGAGCCTATACTTAACATTTTTAAACACACATAATTGATTAATAACATAACATGTAAGTTATGATTTATATTATTCAATACATATAACCGAAAAAAATGTAGCAATCATTAATATGCATAGCCATTTCATAACCAACAATAAAAATAAGTGATCATAAGTCAAATGTTACAGAAAAGTAATGGGATAAAAATAAATAATATGAAACGCTCCTTAAGTTTATTTATTCTTGTTTTTATGAAAACAGGAGCTTGAAGTGTCTTTAATGTTTAGACATATATTTGAAAGGCAAACACTTATTTCCTCATCAATACATTGAAGATTTCCTTTCCTTTTACACTTAATTGTGGTGAAGATAGAAAATCCTAATTAACATAAATATGACACTGAAAATTGTAGTAAAATTGTCAAAGCTTTTTTGAGATATTGATAAGGATTCTTTTTAAGGAAAGTTTCAAAAGACAATTCCTTATGTTGATGAATCCTCTATCTGTAGATATAAATACTAGTTCTTCTCCAATTAATATTTAATTAATTAATATTAATATTTATCCAATTTATATATACTCCCCTCAACTTACAGACGGCAGAGTCTCATATCCTGCAATGGAAATTATTTATATCAATGAAAATCACCTAGACGCTAACAGTTCTAGTAGCCATCCATAGAAGTTACCCTTCTAGTTTTTCGAAAAAACTTCTAGTTGTTTTTTTTTTTTTTTGGTGCATTATCGCTATTTAATAATAAAAAAAATTTAACCAAATATAGTCTTATTTGAAATAAATGTATTCAGCTATTCGTGTAAGAAATATTAGTTTAATTTAAATAAAGAAATTAAATTTTTTTTTCATAATTGGAAATCGATTGCAATTATTAAAAATATAGAAAGTTAGATAGTATTATTAAAAAAAAAAAAAAAAAAAAAAAAAATTAGAAAATAGTATTAATAAAAGGTTTCACTGAGGAATATTTGCCAAATTTATAAATTTTTAACAATTTAATTAATTGATAATTTTTTATATTTCTCATGTTAGATTATTTCATAGTTTAATCTCTATTTTTGTATTATTTACTTGTTAATCTTTAGGAAGGCTAATAATTTTGGTTGAATATTTCAAACTTAAACGGTTATTTAATAAACTATTTTAAATATTTCTAAATTCAGTATTTGATAAGAAAAAAAAAAAAATTAAAAAAAAAAAATCTCTTAATAGAAAATTTTTTATTTTAAAAATGTTTTTTTCTAAAAATAAGAAACGAATAGACTTGATAGTGATTGTGACTCGCATCGATAGGCAGGTTTCCTGGCTGCAGTTTTCCATGTTCACTCCCATATGGCACTCAAATTTGGAGCAGTCACCCTTAAAAGTCAACCCGGAAGGCAATTTCCTCCCTTCAATGCCTGTCTGTAGATCATTCTTGACACACAAATGAAGCACGAGCATATGCATTATAATTGCATGGATTTATCAATTTTAATGAATCATGGAAATGATTCATTGAAAATTTATTTTTAATGTAGTATAATGAATAGTAAATAAGAATTTGATGCATGATATTAGAATAATTTAATAAGTGTTTTTGTATTTTGCTCGATTTTTGAAATAGCAAAATCAGTGCTTCTCTAAGATATTCCAGAGAAATATGTATCCACATTTAAATATAGTTACTCATTTTCATGTCAGTTTTCCCATTCAAAAACAGTTTTGATTATAAACAATCAACCTTTTTAGTTTTTTTGTTCTTCTTTTATCCACATAAAAAATGCTAAACAGCAATAATGTGCCAAAGAATGTTTCTGAGAAGCAAGGTAAGATAACTTTAATGGTTGGCTACTAGAAGCGTTAGCGTCTATGAGATTTAAACTGTTAAAAACATTCAGTCTGAGACTCCACTGACTGTAGGCAGTTATTTGGGGACATTAACTGAGAACTAGAACTTAGAATTAACTAGAACTAATTAGAACTAGAACTAGCTAGTAACTAACTAACTAACTTAGAACTTAAACATTAACTAGAACTAGTTATATCTCCTGATCATGGATTGAAGATTAAATTTAAGGAAGTGTCTCTTAAAATCTTTTAATTCCTATAAGAGAAGAATGCATGACAATTTCTAAAAAACCTTGAACATTTTATTGCAATTTTCAACGCCTTATTTATGGGAATTAAGATTTTCTCTCTTCACCATAATTAAGAGAAACAGAGGAAATCGTCAATGTATTGACGTGGAAATGAGAGTTTGCCTTTTAAATATATGGCGAAACATTGAAGAAATAGGATACTTAAGTTTTTCATAAATACAAGGATAAATAAACTTGGGATTTCTTTCATTATATTTTTTTACAGCATTATTTTTTTCTGTAACATTTGACTTAACTATTACTATATAACATATTTCTCAGAAATTTGTATATTGTAGGCATACAATTATTCGCAGGATTTTAAATGCGCCCTGACTTCAAAAAGTTTCCAAACCGCTGTTTATTATCTCTGGGATGTCAAGGTCAGTCTCAGAATGTTCTGCAGAAGGTTTGTTGACAATTGAACTGTTTTATTTTTCTGTCGATGGACCCTCCCGAACATTTGGGAGGTTAACTTTGACCTTGGAGCATGGAAAACATTTTCCCCCAAACATCCATAGTCTGGTGCTTTTTTTCGAAAGATTTCCCGACTAAATAGGGAGATAGGGAATAGAATTATTACTTGGGTCACTGGATGCCGCTCCTAAAGGTTAAAAGGTCGACGATGCTTGCAAGGCTGCTAACTCTTCAGCTGCTACAGTTTGACACTCCAAGGTCACGTTTTCCTCTTCATTCCACATCAATCCTTTCAAATGCTAAACAGACTGTCGTAGTGTGGACAGGATGGGGGAAAGGGGCTGAGTTTCTCGAAATCCAGGGAATGAGGAACTCGATCCTTTCACTCGTCAATGGTCGGGGATTCTTTGTGAGACCCAAGGTTCTTTTTATGTTTTCCTGCAGCAGGGTGGGTAGAACACCCAAACAGCCAGGGGGATGGAGGGGGGGATGGAGGGAGGGGGGGAGGAAGTGCAGCTGTCAGATTTACACCAATTGTATTGATTATTTTCGCTTATCACACGCTCAATATCACGCTCAATTTTCGGAACTTTTTTTCTTCATTTGGATAATTCAAAAAATGAAATCCTAGATTATCAGAAATTTTTTCTTAATTTGCCTTATTGATAAGAAAAATTTGTATCTTTTAATTCAGAATTCACTAACCTGTCATTCTATTTTTACCAGAGTAAAGTACTCGGTATTTCCTTTGCTTCAATTTTATTTTACTGTGGTTTCTATTTCTACAATAAGTTAATATTGGAATTGATGTAATTGAGATTTGGGATTGATTGCCATAGCCAACAAATACATATCTTTTGCCACTGACATATGTTGAAATTTTTATACATTTGCGATGCTTTTATTAAATTATGGCAAATTATTGTTTATTAAAAAGAAAAAAATTGTCCTACAATTTTATTGAGTCCTTTTTTAAAATTCGTTACATATATTTAGCGTTCCTCCGTTTTTTTAAAAGACATTTTATTTTATGTTATTTGTAAAAACATGTTTTACTAATATTCGAAAGAAATATTGCTCAAATTTGTTTCTTTGAAAATTAAAAAAAAAAATTTTTTTCGTTTCACAAAAATTTTTTTGTTTACTATTTCTTGCCTTTTAATTATTAACTTTATAATTAGAATAAATTATATCTGACCCCCCCATAAAATCATTAAAATTTAAGACAGCAATAATTGGTGACAATTTTTAAAGCTTTTAGCTTTATTAATTTACTAGTTAGTATGATTTGCCATTACATGACATCACGAAGATAGTACAATAATTTGCTGAAAAAAATAAATATACAAATTTTGTAATTTTAATAAAATTCGTATTAAAAATCATTACTATAAATAAGATATATTAATTAAAATTAAAAAAAAACACATAATTATAACAAAATTCAGCAAATTATAATATCTAGTCATAATTCATCATGCATTTTAAAAATAAATGATTAATTAGTTTTATGAATGATGTATACAAAAATGTAATGTCCATCTAAAATTTTATCATATCAAAATAAATAGAATAAATGGTAATCAAATATTACAGAAATAATTATTTTATTGCAGTCTAAATGCGAATAAAATTTATGAAATGATGAATTAGTTATATGAATGATGTGTACAAAAAATGTACTACCCATCTAAATTTTATTATACCAAAATAAATAGAATAAATGATAATCAAATATACAGAAATAATTATTTTATCCAAGTCTAAATGTGAGATAAATTTCATAAATTATGTACAATAAAATTTTTTTTTAAAAATAGGTATTGTAAATTTTTTGTAAACATTTCTATAAAATAGATATAAAAAAAAAAAAAAAAAAAAAAAAAAAAAAAAAACAATTTTACGTTCCAAACAGGGCCGAAATAGCCTGGTGGGTTTTTGAACTAAGAAAAGTAGGTTCGGGATCCGCTAAGCAAAGCCATTTGAAATCTTAAGTATTTTTGTGATTATATATGTATATATAATTTTCTTTAATAATATTTAATTAATTAATTAATTTAATAATATATATATATCAGTCGGATAAATCCGTCGGCTGGAAAGTTTTCTATTGGGCTCAAAGAGGGTGCCAACCTCCATTTGTTCGGAATGTTCGTTCAGAATTATGATGCCAAAGTATACGATATAGAAGAATACCTCATGTGCTGCGTCCTAGGTAAGGCTGGATCTACTATACAATTTTTGTTCTAGCTGCGAATAACCTCAAGTAAAAATGCCCTATTATTCAAGGTAAAAACAACAAAAACAAAAAAAAAACCCAGTCATTTCTCAACCAAGGTTTTTATTCAAATAAAAATAACCCCATTAGCCGCCTTTAATAAATATAATATATTGTTAATTTGGGAAGTTCTTTTATGTGTAAAAATAAATAAATTAACTAATAATTTACGTTTAGGTGTTAACAAAATAAAAATAAATAAATAATAATAATAATTGTTTCACTATTTTTTGCTGGGCACCATAAAAATATTGCACTTCGTGATAATATTTAATTTCTAATTATTTCAATTTTTGAGTTAAATATATATATCGTGCTTTTTGATATATATAGATAACGATATAATTATATGCAATTAAGACGAGGAATCCCATTAAAAAATTCTAACTGATTATAAATATATAAATTTTTTTTTTTTTTTAAATAATAAAACAATAATAAAATTACATACGAATTTGAAAAAATACAACAAAATGATGATAGCACAGTTACAGTTTGGGTCGTATTCTGAGCTGTAGCGAGATAATAAATTGGACAACATTGATTTAAATATCTGATTAAAAATAGTTTCATGAATCAAAATAATTTGTTTATAAATTAAAAGGCGATATTATTTTTGAAAATAGAATTTTCAAATTTATTTAAATTGCTTTTCTTAATACTAAGTATCAAAAAATGTTTTTTAATAAAAAATGAAATTAATTAGAAATTATTCATTAAAATATTATTGATTAATCAAAAATTAATTTTTTAAAATAATTTTTGGTATAACATCCATAATTTAAGAAATAACTCCATTATAAAAAAATCTTTTAACTGCGTCGTTATTCAGTGCATCGATTCTTTAATGTCAAATAATACATTCGCGCCATCTATTAGCATAATATAGAACCTGTCATTCCCACAAAATTTTCAATTAATTAAACTAATTTAAAACTGTATTTGGAGTTTTTTGTTCATTAATATATTTATACCAGATAAATTAACTGATTTTAAATTTGCATTTCTGCCGCTTGTTTATGCACTTGTGTTGTCTAGATTGTAGCAGTTTTAGAAATTTTCATATGGCACACATAAATAAAATGCGTTCATTATAAAATTGGAGAAAAAAAAAATTTAGAAGATTTGAACAGAAAAATTATAATAAATTACTAAAATGGAAGAAAGTAAAAAGTAATTAAAGTAATAAACACGATTGAAAAGAATATACAAATCTTTAATTACATTAACATTGAATCCAAATATCACTATACTTTTTTTTTATAAAGTCTGATAACAATTACTAAAAATTTATTTATTTTTAAATATTTTTTTTCAAATTACGATAGAAAAAAATAAATAAAAAATTGAATTAGAATAATTAGATTTTTAGAATTAAATAGAATAAATTATATCTGACCAAAAAAAGTGCAAAGTGCAGCTGTCAGATTTACACCAATTGTATTGATTATTTTCGCTTATCACACGCTCAATATCACGCTCAATTTTCGGAACTTTTTTTCTTCATTTGGATAATTCAAAAATGAAATCCTAGATTATCAGAAATTTTTCTTAATTTGCCTTATTGATAAGAAAAAAATTTGTATCTTTTAATTCAGAATTCACTAACCTGTCATTCTATTTTTTACCAGAGTAAAAGTACTCGGTATTTCCTTTGCTTCAATTTTATTTTACTGTGGTTTCTATTTCTACAATAAGTTAATATTGGAATTGATGTAATTGAGATTTGGGATTGATTGCCATAGCCAACAAATACATATCTTTTTGCCACTGACATATGTTGAAATTTTTATACATTTGCGATGCTTTTATTAAATTATGGCAAATTATCGTTTATTAAAGAAAAAAATTGTCCTACAATTTTATTGAGTCCTTTTTTAAAATTCGTTACATATATTTAGCGTTCCTCCGTTTTTTTTTTTTTTTTAAAGACATTTTTATTTTATGTTATTTGTAAAAACATGTTTTACTAATATTCGGAAAGAAATATTGCTCAAATTTGTTTCTTTGAAAATTAAAAAAATTTTTTTTTCGTTTCACAAAATTTTTTTGTTTACTATTTCTTTCCTTTTAATTATTAACTTTATAATTAGAATAAATTATATCTGACCCCCCCCCCATAAAATCATTAAAATTTAAGACAGCAATAATTGGTGACAATTTTTAAAGCTTTTAGCTTTATTAATTTACTAGTTAGTATGATTTGCCATTACATGACATCACGAAGATAGTACAATAATTTGCTGAAAAATAAATATACAAATTTTGTAATTTTAATAAAATTCGTATTAAAAATCATTACTATAAATAAGATATATTAATTAAAATTAAAAAAAAAAGAAACCACATAATTATAACAAAATTCAGCAAATTATAATATCTAGTCATAATTCATCATGCATTTTAAAAATAAATGATTAATTAGTTTTATGAATGATGTATACAAAAAATGTAATGTCCATCTAAAATTTTATCATATCAAAATAAATAGAATAAATGGTAATCAAATATTACAGAAATAATTATTTTATTGCAGTCTAAATGCGAATAAAATTTATGAAATGATGAATTAGTTATATGAATGATGTGTACAAAAAAATGTACTACCCATCTAAATTTTATTATACCAAAATAAATAGAATAAATGATAATCAAATATACAGAAATAATTATTTTATCCAAGTCTAAATGTGAGATAAATTTCATAAATTATGTACAATAAAATTTTTTTTTTTTTAAAAATAGGTATTGTAAATTTTTTGTAAACATTTCTATAAAATAGATATAAAAAAAAAAAAAAAAAAAAAAAAAAAAAAAAACAATTTTACGTTCCACACAGGGCCGAAATAGCCTGGTGGGTTTTGAACTAAGAAAAGTAGGTTCGGGATCCGCTAAAGCAAAGCCATTTGAAATCTTAAGTATTTTTGTGATTATATATGTATATATAATTTTCTTTAATAATATTTAATTAATTAATTAATTTAATAATATATATATATCAGTCGGATAAATCCGTCGGCTGGAAAGTTTTCTATTGGGCTCAAAGAGGGTGCCAACCTCCCTTTGTTCGGAATGTTCGTTCAGAATTATGATGCCAAAGTATACGATATAGAAGAATACCTCATGTGCTGCGTCCTAGGTAAGGCTGGATCTACTATACAATTTTTGTTCTAGCTGCGAATAACCTCAAGTAAAAATGCCCTATTATTCAAGGTAAAAACAACAAAAACAAAAAAAACCCAGTCATTTCTCAACCAAGGTTTTTATTCAAATAAAAATAACCCCATTAGCCGCCTTTAATAAATATAATATATTGTTAATTTGGGAAGTTCTTTTATGTGTAAAAATAAATAAATTAACTAATAATTTACGTTTATGTGTTAACAAAATAAAAATAAATAAATAATAATAATAATTGTTTCACCATTTTTTGCTGGGCACCAAAAAAAAAAAAATATTGCACTTCGTGATAATATTTAATTTCTAATTATTTCAATTTTTGAGTTAAATATATATATCGTGCTTTTTGATATATATAGATAACGATATAATTATATGCAATTAAGACGAGGAATCCCATTAAAAAATTCTAACTGATTATAAGTATATAAATTTTTTTTTTTTTTTAAATAATAAAACAATAATAAAATTACATACGAATTTGAAAAAATACAACAAAATGATGATAGCACAGTTACAGTTTGTGTCGTATTCTGAGCTGTAGCGAGATAATAAATTGGACAACATTGATTTAAATATCTGATTAAAAAATAGTTTCATGAATCAAAATAATTTGTTTATAAATTAAAGGCGATATTATTTTTGAAAATAGAATTTTCAAATTTATTTAAATTGCTTTTCTTAATACTAAGTATCAAAAAATGTTTTTTAATAAAAAATGAAATTAATTAGAAATTATTCATTAAAATATTATTGATTAATCAAAAATTAATTTTTAAAATAATTTTTGGTATAACATCCATAATTTAAGAAATAACTCCATTATAAAAAAAATCTTTTAACTGCGTTGTTATTCAGTGCACCGATTCTTTAATGTCAAATAATACATTCGCGCCATCTATTAGCATAATATAGAACCTGTCATTCCCACAAAATTTTCAATTAATTAAACTAATTTAAAACTGTATTTGGAGTTTTTTGTTCATTAATATATTTATACCAGATAAATTAACTGATTTTAAATTTGCATTTCTGCCGCTTGTTTATGCACTTGTGTTGTCTAGATTGTAGCAGTTTTAGAAATTTTCATATGGCACACATAAATAAAATGCGTTCATTATAAAATTGGAGAAAAAAATTTAGAAGATTTGAACAGAAAAATTATAATAAATTACTAAAAATGGAAAAAAAGTAAAAAGTAATTAAAGTAATAAACACGATTGAAAAGAATATACAAATCTTTAATTACATTAACTTTGAATCCAAATATCACTATACTTTTTTTTATAAAGTCTGATAACAATTATTAAAAATTTATTTATTTTTAAATATTTTTTTCAAATTACGATAGAAAAAAAAAATAAATAAAAAATTGAATTAGAATAATTAGATTTTTAGAATTAAATAGAATAAATTATATCTGACCAAAAACAAAATTCAACAAAATTCGAAGCAGATTAAAAATTATAACAAAATTCAGCAAATTATAAAATTTAGTCATTCTTCATCACACATTTCTAAGTAGTTATATAAATGGTGTGCACAAAAAATGTAACTAATGCCCATCTAAAATTTTTTCATATTAAAATCAATAGAATAAAAGATAATCAGATATTACAGAAATAAATATTATTATCCTAAGCTAAATATGAGAAAAAAATTTCATAAATTATATAGAATAAATAAAAAAATATTTTAAATAAGTATTATAAATTTTTTAAAACAATTCTTGATCTAAATAGATAAAAAAAAAAAAAAAAAATCAATTTCACTTTCCGCACATGGCCTGAGTAGCCTAGTGGATTTTCGAACTAGGAGAGCCAGGTTCGAAATCCGCTAGAAAAGGCGTAATCTTAAGTATTTACGCCATGATATATATGTGAGCACGATAAATCCGTAAGCTGGAAAGTCTTTCCATTAGCCTCGATTAGGTGTGAACTTTCCATGATTCGGAATGTTCCGTCAGAATTATGATGGCAAAATGTACAATGTAGAAGCAAACCTCATGGGCTGCATCCTAGATAAAGCTGGATCTACTAGACAATTTTTTCTAGCTGCAAATCCCCTCAAATAAAAATGACTCATCATTGAAGGGGAAAAAAAACATTTACCAACCTAGGCTTTTTATTCAAATAAAAAATAAATAAAGTCAATATTAATTTACATTTAGATATTAACAGAATAAAAACAGATAAAAAATAATAAGAATTGCTTCAACATTTTTTCTGGGCGCCAGATAAGAATAATACACTTTGAGTAAAAACTTGCGAGATCTAATCTAATTTATCAGAAATTTTTCCTTAATTTGCCACTATATTTTTCCTTAAGAAAAATTTCACATCTTTTAATTCATAATTTCTATCCTGTCATACTGTTTTTACTAGAGCAAAGTACTCGATTTTTCTTTTTCTTCCTTTTAGATTTTACAGTGGCTTTTATTTCTGTAATCAGTTAACATTAAAATTGATGTAATGGAGGTACTGGAATTAATTTTCCCATTATTCTCCAAAAAATATTTCTTACTTCTTTTATCTTTTGTCATTCAGATAAATAAATTGAATTTTTTAAGCATTTGCAATACTTTTACCAAATTATGGCAAATTGTTGTTTATTAAAAGAACAAAAATTTATTCAACAATTTTATGAGTCCTTTTTAAAAATCGTTAGATATATTTAGCGTTTCTCGGTTTTTTCGAAGAAATTTTATTTTATGCTATTTGTAAAAACATGCTTTACTAAGATGCGAAAAGAAATACTACTCAAATTTGTTTCTTTGAAAATTTTCATACATTTTTTTATTAAGAATTTTTTTTGAGTGACATCAATGATTCTTTTACTTTAATTATAATTTTTGTGTGTTTATAGTTAATATTTAAAAAGAATTGCAAGCTTTTAAAATTCCATATTTTTACATGGGGATGCAGTTTAGAAAACAATATATTTATGCATCATTTACAATCTTTTTTTAAATCATTATACTTTTTCCTATTTTTTATTTATATTTCTTTCATATATATTAAATTGATTATTATCATGATTTATCCTGTATGTGTAATGATTTAAAAAAATATTGCATTCCCTCACATGCTGTTGAAATTTTCATATTTTTACACTGGGATTCAATTTCTTATACTCATTCATTTTATATTCTATACAAATTGTCATGTAACAATATTCAAGAAATTTTATAAAGAAATGTATGAAATATAATTTATTTAAAAGTTTATTCAGAAATAGATGCTAGTACACAAAATTTATCTATCAGTGATTTTTTTCAATGATTGTTTTTATATTTACAAATACTGAGAACTGTATTTTGTTATTTAACAAATATATTTCCATCTCAAAATTTATATTTTTCAATACTAAAAAATTGCTGAGAAAGAAAAAAACATATTTGTTAATGAGTAAAATGAAAAGAAATATTTACTGTTGAACAACTTTCATGCACAGGGCCAGATTTTCCTACAGGCTAACTGGGCTTTAGCCTAGGGCCTCAAGATCAAGAAATACCTACATTCAAATTGTTAGCAAAATTAGAATTACACTATTCTAAAAATAGTAAACACTAAAACGAAAATAAGGAGAAATTCTTTCAATTTACTATTTCTTTTTAAATGTATATTTAGATCGAATCAATTCTTAAATAAAATAACTATTAACATAAAATTTAATTTTTTTTTTTTTTGTGATCTGGATTTTGTTTGAATAAAGAAACTCCATTTTTGGTTTAGTTTAAAACTTAAAATTTATTTCATAATAATTAACATTTTATCTGAATTGAATTTGCTTTAATCTTCAATGTATTGAATATATTTAATTTGATTTGATAAAAAATATGATAATTTTTATGCGTATTTTATTTTCGTAGTCAAAGATTTTTATTATTGGAATTTTGTTTCTTTGTAAATGTTGTGTGTAATGTTTGATTAGTTATCGTTATAAGTACTATATATGGGTCTGAGAATAAATGTCCAAATAAGTGTTGTCAACTTTTTTTTATTTATTAACCGTGCCACATTTTTATAAAGATTACTACGAATCACAACATGCTTCATTTAACATATTGATATATATCACAGTAATGATAAAGAAATACATCATTACTGTGATATATATCTCTTATGTAATTTACGAACTTAAAAATGTGAGGTCAAAGGGCCTCTTTTCATCTAAATCCAGTACTGTTCATGCATAATAAAAAGTGTGCTGAATATTTTAGATTTCTTACACTATTGAAGATTAAGAAAAGAATAATTTATTTATTTTCCACTTATTTGAAAAATTTATTTTCCTTACTGGCCATAAATTGATATTCATGTTTAGATTTTTTTTTTTTTTTTTTTTTGCAAATTTGATAATTTCAGAAGAAATTTTAAGAAATTTCTTAAAAGACAAGGTCATGAACATATAGCTTTTTAAATGTTTTCGTTTCAAAAAGTAAAAACAAAATATAGTGTAAAATTTTATTAAAAATATCACTAACAGCAGAGTAATGATAGCAAATTATTGCTATTTACAACAATATACATAATTTTTCTTGAAAACTATTACTACAAATATAGACATCTCTCAGATGTCTGTGCTGGAAATAAAAGCTTTTAACAGGCAGCTGGATTATTGATGCGAGTATGCATACAATAATCTATATCTTTGATTTGCCTGTAAGGAAACAAAATAATAAAAATTAAAAGGATATTCACTAATGTTATGTCATTAACATATGCTTCGAATACTCATACTCACTTTTGAAATACGAAGACACAACTTGTGATTCACTTTGCACAATTTTGGGTGTCTCTGGGAGTGGCAATTTTCTCACCTAATGAATAAAATTTTTGTTAGGTAAGGATACATAAATTTAAATTGATTTAGAAAGTGAGATAATGTTGAAATAAAAAATTGAGTAATTCAGAAAAAAAAAGACTACAAATCAGAAAACCTAAAAGATATTATATGTTATAAGCAAAAACAATTTTCTCATACTATAATGTTTTACTTAATGTTACTGCATTTATTATTTACTATATTTTAACAAAGAATTTTTTATTTTTAACAGAAAATATTCATAAAATCACTCTTCATAAAGTTTAAAAAATTGTTAAAATTAGGAAGAATTTATAAAAGATTCCAACCATATTAATCAATTATATTCTAGCAAAATATTTTAATTTTTCAGGAAATATTCTGTCACAGTAAATAAAACTCAAACATATCAGGCAGAATGTAGAAATTACAATAACCACCTGTCACTAACACATTACTATCATTAAATTAAACAGAAAACACATAAATATGCATAGGAATTTTTCGCATGAAAAAAACAAAAAGGCAACTTCTAGTAGCGATTTTATGAGACTTTTGATTTGACCAGTAGATATGTACAAATTGTTCAACTTTGCAAGAGTTTCCTTTTAAAACAATTGCTCAAAGCTTTATCGTAACACCACAAATGAAAACCATATTTTTATTAAAATGCCTCTCAAATTTTTACTTTTAAGCAAAAAATGTATCAACACAAATTTAGTTTATTAATATCAAAATGTGAATTACACATAACTTACTACTACAATAATCTGTACAGAAACACTGAAATAATGTTACAAAATAGGTTTGCCGTTGCCGGGCAACTTCTAGTAGGGATTTGCATTTGACAGTTAAAAAGCACAATTCCTATATTATAATAATAATGAAAAACTAATCGTAGCAATAGCAAAATTCCAAATGTGAATATTTAAATAAAAATTCTTTATAAAAGTATCTTAGTGAATAAAATATTTAAATGAAAAATTAAGTATGCCTTAAAAATAGTGTTACATCAAAGTAAACTTATTTTTCAAAGGCATCATCATTTTTCTACAGTTATCTGATTTTTAATTTACAAAAAAATTCAATAGACAACTTACATATAATGTCATCATGTACTTTTGCATTCAATCACTTTCACAGTATGTCAAAACACAAGGCAGAATCTATAGAAGAAAAATAGCATTAGAAAACAAGTCATTTTAATAATTTGAAGGAAAAAAAAAACAACAAGATTATAATTCATTGGAATTACCACAATAAAAGAAGGTCTTTTTAAAAACTTTTGTGTGATTTCTTATATGAAAGAACATGATGAAAATTTTTCAGAATATTCATGACTTCAATTAATATACCGATTGGAGAAAACAGAATGCACATTGTAGCAAAAATTTTGTCACCATTGTTTGCTTATTTCTGCTAAAGATTTCCATTTAAATAAATCTCATTTCGCATTACATTTCTGACAAAGGAAAGTTATTTTAAAATTCTAATTATAAACTGAAAAATCAGGTGTAGTTAACCGAAAAAAAAAAAAAAAAAATTACATAGTCCAATTACATTTTATGTCCGATTAAGTGCATTTCATTTTGAAGTTCAGCATTTTTATTAATAAGTTTCATTTATTATAGATAAAACAATTTTAGTCTCAACCTACCTACAAAATAGCAATGAAATAAAGGAAACATCCAGTACATTAATTTAATTACAATTTGCAGCTGTACAAGGTTTTAAAATACAACAAAATTTCTTTTACAATTACACTGCATATAATGACAAATTGCATTACAATTGATAGAATAAATTGCAAAATCTGGGTTAGTGAAATGCATTTACTGTCATGAAAATTTTTATTTGATTTTGATGCTTTTAACATTTTTAAAAGGCTGTAACATCTCTTCTATTTATCATCAAGTTAATAAATATTTTATTTCAAAATTTATTAATGAAATTTTACAAACCAAAGTATTGCGTTTTATTTGATGAATGGGGACAAATCCTACAGTAATTTATTATATATATTTAATTTTATAAAAGATACCCATTAGATAAATTTAAAAACAAAAAAATTAAGATATACATGATTTTTTAGAAGATATTCAAGCAATTCAGATTAATGTATAAACTTATATTTCAGGAGGATATGCAACAATTATAGCATACAAATGAATTGAATTAATGTTACTGCATTTATTATTTACTGTATTTTAACAAATAATTTTTATTTTGGTCAGAAAATATTCATAAAATTACTCTTCAAAAAGTTTAAAAAATTGGTAAAAATTAGGAAGAATTTCTAAAAGATTCCAACCATATTAATCGTCATTATATTCTAGCAAAATCTTTTCATTTTTCAGGAAATATTCTGTCACAGTAAATAAAATTCATACATTGGAGGGAGAAGAAAATTATTGTAATAACCACCTGTCACTAACACATTACTATCATTAAATTAAATAGAAAAACACATAAATATGCATAGGAATTTTCGCATGAAAAAAAAAAAAAAAAAAAGAAGCACCACTTCATCGATATAATAATACCAGACTTTTGTATAAGCAGTAGATTTGTACAAATTGGTTAACTGCATATCTTTTGCAAGTGTTTCTTTTTAAAAGAATTACTCATTGATTAAAAGAACACCGACGATTGAAAACCACATTTTATTAAAATGCCTCTCAAATTTTTACTTTTATGCAAAAAATGTGTCAACACAAATTTAAGTTTGTGATTAATATCAGGCAGGAATGTAGAATTACACATAATTTACTACTACAATAATCTGAACAGAAACACCGAAATAATGTCACAAAATAGGTGTTGCCGTTGCCGGGGCAACTTCTAGTAGCGATTTGCAAGGTTGATTTGACAGTTAAAAAGCACAATTCCTATATTATAATAATAATGTAAAACTAATCGTAGCACAGCAAAAATTCCTAATGTGAATATTTTAATGAAAAATTCTTTATAAAAGTATCTTAGTTTATTTAGAAATTTGAATAAAATATATTATACACAAAAAATTATAAGATACACGACTTTATCAAACTAATTTTGTTAAACTTAAATATATTTGTCAGTACTGCAGGGATTTTAACAATGGTTGAAATTTTCACTGAGCTCTCTTGTTTAGGCATAAAACACATTTATTTTCATTCGATATAAGTATGTTACATTTTTGTTTCAGTAAATAAGATATTTACTTTTAAAACAATATGATGTTGTGACAATTAATCACAAAGGAATCAATCATTCCCTTGACAAAATTTATAAGTATGCCTTAAAAATAGTGTTACATCAAAGTAAACTTATTTTTCAAAGGCATCATTTTTCTACAGTTATCTGATTTTTAATTTACAAAAAAATTCAATAGACAACTTAAATATAATGTCATCATGTACTTTTCCATTCAATCACTTTCACAGTATGTCAAAACACAAGGCAGAATCTATAGAAGAAAAATAGCATTAGAAAACAAGTCATTTTAATAATTTGAAGGAAAAAAAAAAAACAACAAGATTATAATTCATTGAAATTACCACAATAAAAGAAGGTCTTTTTAAAAACTTTTGTGTGATTTCTTATATGAAAGAACATGATGAAAATTTTCAGAATATTCATGACTTCAATTAATATACCGATTGGAGAAAACAGAATGCACATTGTAGCAAAAATTTTGTCACCATTGTTTGCTTATTTCTGCTAAAGATTTCCATTTAAATAAATCTCATTTCGCATTACATTTCTGACAAAGGAAAGTTATTTTAAAATTCTAATTATAAACTGAAAAATCAGGTGTAGTTAACCGAATACATAGTCCAATTACATTTTATGTCCGATTAAGTGCATTTCATTTTGAAGTTCAGCATTTTTATTAATAAGTTTCATTTATTATAGATAAAACAATTTTAGTCTCAACCTACCTACAAAATAGCAATGAAATAAAGGAAACATCCAGTACATTAATTTAATTACAATTTGCAGCTGTACAAGGTTTTAAAATACAACAAAATTTCTTTTTCAATTACACTGCATATAATGACAAATTGCATTACAATTGATAGAATAAATTGCAAAATCTGGGTTAGTGAAATGCATTTACTGTCATGAAAATTTTTATTTGATTTTGATGCTTTTAACATTTTTAAAAGGCTGTAACATCTCTTCTATTTATCATCAAGTTAATAAATATTTTATTTCAAAATTTATTAATGAAATTTTACAAACCAAAGTATTGCGTTTTATTTGATGAATGGGGACAAATCCTACAGTAATTTATTATATATATTTAATTTTATAAAAGATACCCATTAGATAAATTTAAAAACAAAAAAGAATTAAGAATATACATGATTTTTTAGAAGATATTCAAGCAATTCAGATTAATGTATAAACTTATATTTCAGGAGGATATGCAACAATTATAGCATACAAATGAATTGAATTAATGTTACTGCATTTATTATTTACTGTATTTTAACAAATAATTTTTATTTTGGTCAGAAAATATTCATAAAATTACTCTTCAAAAGTTTAAAAAATTGGTAAAAATTAGGAAGAATTTCTAAAAGATTCCAACCATATTAATCGTCATTATATTCTAGCAAAATCTTTTCATTTTTCAGGAAATATTCTGTCACAGTAAATAAAATTCATACATTGGAGGGAGAAGAAAATTATTGTAATAACCACCTGTCACTAACACATTACTATCATTAAATTAAATAGAAAAACACATAAATATGCATAGGAATTTTCGCATGAAAAAAAAAAAAAAAAAAAAGAAAGAAGCACCACTTCATCGAGATAATAATACCAGACTTTGTATAAGCAGTAGATTTGTACAAATTGGTTAACTGCATATCTTTTGCAAGTGTTTCTTTTAAAAGAATTACTCATTGATTAAAAGAACACCGACGATTGAAAACCACATTTTATTAAAATGCCTCTCAAATTTTTACTTTTAAGCAAAAAATGTGTCAACACAAATTTAAGTTTGTGATTAATATCAGGCAGGAATGTAGAATTACACATAATTTACTACTACAATAATCTGAACAGAAACACCGAAATAATGTCACAAAATAGGTGTTGCCGTTGCCGGGCAACTTCTAGTAGCGATTTGCAAGGTTGATTTGACAGTTAAAAAGCACAATTCCTATATTATAATAATAATGTAAAACTAATCGTAGCACAGCAAAAATTCCTAATGTGAATATTTTAATGAAAAATTCTTTATAAAAGTATCTTAGTTTATTTAGAAATTTGAATAAAATATATTATACACAAAAAATTATAAGATACAACTTTATCAAACTAATTTTGTTAAACTTAAATATATTTGTCAGTACTGCAGGGATTTTAACAATGGTTGAAATTTTCACTGAGCTCTCTTGTTTAGGCATAAAACACATTTATTTTCATTCGATATAAGTATGTTACCTTTTTGTTTCAGTAAATAATATATTTGTTTTAAAAACAATATGATGTTGTGGCAATTAATTACAAAGGAATCAATCATTCCCTTGACAAAATTTATAAGTATGCCTTAAAAATAGTGTTACATCAAAGTAAACTTATTTTTCAAAGGCATCATCATTTTTCTACAGTTATCTGATTTTTAATTTACAAAAAAATTCAATAGACAACTTAAATATAATGTCATCATGTACTTTTCCATTCAATCACTTTCACAGTATGTCAAAACACAAGGCAGAATCTATAGAAGAAAAATAGCATCAGAAAACAAGTCATTTTAATAATTTGAAGGAAAAAAAAAAAACAACAAGATTATAATTCATTGAAATTACCACAATAAAAGAAGCTCTTTTTAAAAACTTTTGTGTGATTTCTTATATGAAAGAACATGATGAAAATTTTCAGAATATTCATGACTTCAATTAATATACCGATTGGAGAAAACAGAATGCACATTGTAGCAAAAATTTTGTCACCATTGTTTGCTTATTTCTGCTAAAGATTTCCATTTAAATAAATCTGATTTCGCATTACATTTCTGACAAGGGAAAAAGTTATTTTAAAATTCTAATTATAAACTGAAAAATCAGGTGTAGTTAACCGAAAAAAAAAAAAAAAAAAAAAAATTACATAGTCCAATTACATTTTATGTCCGATTAAGTGCATTTCATTTTGAAGTTCAGCATTTTTATTGAATAAGTTTCATTTATTATAGATAAAACAATTTTAGTCTCAACCTACCTACAAAATAGCAATGAAATAAAGGAAACATCCAGTACATTAATTTAATTACAATTTGCAGCTGTACAAGGTTTTAAAATACAACATTCTTTTACAATTACACTGCATATAATGACAAATTGCATTACAATTGATAGAATAAATTGCAAAATCTGGGTTAGTGAAATGCATTTACTGTCATGAAAATTTTTATTTGATTTTGATGCTTTTAACATTTTTAAAAGGCTGTAACATCTCTTCTATTTATCATCAAGTTAATAAATATTTTATTTCAAAATTTATTAATGAAATTTTACAAACCAAAGTATTGCGTTTTATTTGATGAATGGGGACAAATCCTACAGTAATTTATTATATATATTTAATTTTATAAAAGATACCCATTAGATAAATTTAAAAACAAAAAAGAATTAAGATATACATGATTTTTAGAAGATATTCAAGCAATTCAGATTAATGTATAAACTTATATTTCAGGAGGATATGCAACAATTATTGCATACAAATGAATTGAATTAATGTTACTGCATTTATTATTTACTGTATTTTAACAAATAATTTTTATTTTGGTCAGAAAATATTCATAAAATTACTCTTCAAAAAGTTTAAAAAATTGGTAAAAATTAGGAAGAATTTCTAAAAGATTCCAACCATATTAATCGTCATTATATTCTAGCAAAATCTTTTCATTTTTCAGGAAATATTCTGTCACAGTAAATAAAATTCATACATTGGAGGGAGAAGAAAATTATTGTAATAACCACCTGTCACTAACACATTACTATCATTAAATTAAATAGAAAAACACATAAATATGCATAGGAATTTTTCGCATGAAAAAAAAAAAAAAAAAAGAAAGAAGCACCACTTCATCGAGATAATAATACCAGACTTTTGTATAAGCAGTAGATTTGTACAAATTGGTTAACAGCATATCTTTTGCAAGTGTTTCTTTTAAAAAGAATTACTCATTGATTAAAAGAACACCGACGATTGAAAACCACATTTTATTAAAATGCCTCTCAAATTTTTACTTTTATGCAAAAAATGTGTCAACACAAATTTAAGTTTGTGATTAATATCAGGCAGGAATGTAGAATTACACATAATTTACTACTACAATAATCTGAACAGAAACACCGAAATAATGTCACAAAATAGGTGTTGCCGTTGCCGGGCAACTTCTAGTAGCGATTTGCAAGGTTGATTTGGCAGTTAAAAAGCACAATTCCTATATTATAATAATAATGTAAAACTAATCGTAGCACAGCAAAAATTCCTAATGTGAATATTTAAATGAAAAATTCTTTATAAAAGTATCTTAGTTTATTTAGAAATTTGAATAAAATATATTATACACAAAAAATTATAAGATACACGACTTTATCAAACTAATTTTGTCAAACTTAAATATATTTGTCAGTACTGCAGGGATTTTAACAATGGTTGAAATTTTTACTGAGCTCTCTTGTTTAGGTATAAAACACATTTATTTTCATTCGATATAAGTATGTTACATTTTTGTTTCAGTAAATAAGATATTTACTTTTAAAACAATATGATGTTGTGACAATTAATCACAAAGGAATCAATCATTCCCTTGACAAAATTTATAAGTATGCCTTAAAAATAGTGTTACATCAAAGTAAACTTATTTTTCAAAGGCATCATCATTTTTCTACAGTTATCTGATTTTTAATTTACAAAAAAATTCAATAGACAACTTACATATAATGTTATCATGTACTTTTGCATTCAATCACTTTCACAGTATGTCAAAACACAAGGCAGAATCTATAGAAGAAAAATAGCATTAGAAAACAAGTCATTTTAATAATTTGAAGGAAAAAAAAAAAACAAGATTATAATTCATTGGAATTAGCACAATAAAAGAAGGTCTTTTTAAAAACTTTTGTGTGATTTCTTATATGAAAGAACATGATGAAAATTTTTCAGAATATTC
>BPLR01000960.1:0-162016 GCA_021605095.1 Caerostris extrusa | reverse complement strand
GCCAGTAGGAAGACGGCTCTTGTGTTCAGTGTCACAGGTTCTTCTGGAGTCCCGAGGTGCCATGGCTGTTTGCAGTGTTTCGGACTTTAAACCGTAGAGCCTTCGGCTAAGACGGAGAACTCTAACCCTTAAAAAGATCTGTCTCGAACTCTGGCAAAAGGCAAAACGGCCTTGGACAAACATGTGCCTGTTGCGCCCTGATGATCATGATATATATGAACTATATATATATACTCGTACGAGGTAAATCTGTTCCCTGTACTAATAAATATTTGAGTTTTCTCTGTTTTGCAGGAACATATAATAGCTACGAAAAAATTAAATATCTAAATGGGATATTTTTTTATGCGTATATAATGGAATTTCGCTAGTCTCCATAAAAATTAATTTTTAGCTAATACAATTTAAATGAATTAAATATTTTTCCCTGTGGAAAATCACATGAATAATACTTGATACCTAATAAATTTAAAAAATGCCTTCAAAATTTTTCCCTTGGACTCACACCCTCTAAATATTGACTAAATTTATTCATTTTTCATAATGAACGCCAAAAAGTGAAAGAGAAAAATATCAGGACACTTTATGAATCAGGGTCGTAATTTATGGAAACCCGATTCTAATTAACTTTTAATAACCGCAGGTGGAAAAACAACAGATTTATGCAAAATTCGGGGTAAAAATGACAGTGCATAATACATAAAAAGTGTCATTAAATCTGTGCTTCGAAAGACAGAGTTTATGGGCAAGGGACTGGACCGTTGACGAGATTTCAGAATGAAAAAATAATAATTAAAGCCCTGATCACATGAAATCTTTTAAATGACAAGATTGTAACGAGTAAAAAATAAGTCAGTATCCCCAGATTAGCCAAGGCTCAAAAGCTAAAAATCTGAAGGATTGGATTAAAACCATTTTTTTTTTTTCGTTTTTTTCACAAAGCAAGTTGAGATAAATGTAATTATTTATTACCTTGAATTTTTAAAGATGGTAACAATCGGAAGATGGTAACAATCGTTTTTCTAATTTAATGAAAAAAATCTTTTTAATTGGGTTAAAGCAGATCAGGGGTTTTCTAAATTTTAATTAGTGGCCCCCATAAAATTAAAAAAAAAATCTTGGTAGTGTAACACTTTCAAAATTGAAAATATTTAACCACCCAGTCATTCATATATCATATCGATATCGATATCTATAATAGATTATTATAAAATTAATTTTAAAATTGTTAAGAAAAAATAGAGGTAAAAGAATAAATAAATTAAGGTGTGTGATATTTGAGATAAGATAAAATTTAAGATAATTTTGATAAAAATTAAAAGATTTAAAAATACACAAAAGAGTATAACATGAAGTTTCTGTGTCCCCTTCACTTCATTTCTAATCTGAAATAAATGAAAGGGCATTTTCAATTTTATGTTCAAAATAGATTCTGTTGACTTTCTGCAAAAAGTGAATTATTTAATTATTCATGAAAAGTATTCCTCTATTATTACTTTCTGATTGGAAACTGCATTATTTGTTTGAAAATGTATACAAAACCAGTTACTAAAAACAGAAAAAAAAAAAAAAAATGTAATGAAACCTAGCGGTATTAAAATATCTGATTTATCTTTCTTTTGAGTTAAAAGAAATTGGATCTTTTAGAGTTAAAAATGCAAAACCAAAACCTTTTGAAACATCTCTTTGTGCCATCGTTTTAGCAATTGAGATTCAAAGCTAAAAGGACTTTGTAAACTTAAAAGAAAGTTTTAAAAAGTTTCCCCCAATAAAGAACAGCTATAAAATGTAAGGAAATAATAGTGACTGAAGTACGTGGAAAATGTTAAATTTGTTTGGGAATTTTCTTAAATTTTGTAATGTTCTTTTTCCATTATAAATTTAAATATTATAAAAAAAAAAAAAAAAATAAAAAACTCAAAGCTTTCTAAGGTTTCCTGAGCAGAGGTTGCTATCTTTAAAATTTGTTTGATGTCGCACAAATATTTGTTTGATGCCATTTAAAGTTTAAGCTATCCACAATAAACATATTAACTGACCAATAAATAACGTGTTCATAATAATATTTGAAGTCTTAATTTCATTTTCTAAATAACTGCAGGAAAAACTGCAAATCAATGCAAAAAAATAATCAGAATAAAATTAATACCTTATTACTATTATAGTAAATTAATATAAATTAATGCCTTATTTATTATTTATTAATTAGAATAAAATAAGATAAATTGTCTTTATGTATAAAAATAAATAAAACAGATTAAATAAAAAAATCTTAACAAACATAATCTTTTAAATAACATAAATCTTTTAAAATTTAATGCAAAACATAACTAAATATAAAATAAATAAAAACTCTACAAATATACAGAGTAAATAAAAATTAAAACTTAAAAGTAAATAAAATTATATATAAATAAAACCATAAAATAACAATACTAACATATAAAAACAATTATCAATAACCTAATGTATAACAACAAAAAACAAACACTTTTCTTGAAATAAATCCATCTCAGTATAATTTCTGCTGTTGAGTTAAAATTATTATAGAATTGAAATTAATAAGTGAAAAACAAAATAAAATAGGCCTATTTAGGACTATAAGAGATCAATCAAAATTTGACCAATATTATTTAGAAAACGAAATTTACAGAGAAAATAAAAAACGAAATTCAATAAAAAATGCAAATAGCTCACAATTTTAAATAAGTGGTCTCTTTTACGATCCCCTCGTGAATCGCTGTTACCACGAGAAACATTGATCTAATGCAATGGAAAATGATTATACTGTAAGACGCGATCGAAGAATGGTTGTAGTACTTGGAAAATGTAAAAATTTGTTTGATGTTTTTAAATTGTGTAATGCTCTTTTTAGATGTAAAAAAAAAGGAAGTTGGTTATTCGAAATATTCAAACTGCAAAGTTTAAAAAAAAAAATTTATTTATTTATTTTCTTTTCATAACTATTAGAAAAAAAGAAATCAATTGTTGGTTTTGTATAAACAAAACAGTGAAAGAGCATTTGCAGAGGGAAGTACGTATTCGAAAACCATCTTCGAACTATGAACTTCAAACATTAGTCTGCAACTTACCACTGAAAATTACTAATGTAGTACATAAGATTATTAGATTATTTTACTTTATTAAGTAAATTAGGGTTAGATTAAGGGTATTAAAGTTTTTTTTTCAGAAAATGGAAACGATAAATTTAAAAACTCTAATTTTCTAATTTCAAGAGCCAAGAAGGCTTTCTTCACTGAGACGTAACAGAAAGGTCTTCAGTAATTTGAAGATAATATCTCCCAACCCTCTCAAATGCAGATGATTGAAAATTCCATCCATTATTTGATCACAACTGAAAATAAAAAAAAAAAAAATATTTAGGTCCAAACAAGGAATTCTTATTTGATGAGAGTTTATACTATCTTCCAATAAACTCTCAGAAGATAAGAGATATTTTCTCCTTTTTTTTAAATCCAGGAGCTTCTTTCAAATAATACTTTTCAAATGTCATTTTATAGAGGATGATTTAATGATTTTACATCAACAATGATAGCGTGTCATATAATATATTTCTTTTTTTTTTTTTTTATTTCCAATGGAAGAAGACAAGAAGAATAAAAAATAGTAATAACAACAAAAAATAACAAGGGAAAAAAATACAAAAGAATAAATGTCCAGAAAATGCACAGATGACCAGTCATTGCCTTAAGTGTTCTCTCACTTGCGCCAAAGCGCTGTCTCGAGTCGCCGTCAAGTACCGCACATCGTTGGAGGTGGTCTCTTGTTCATTGGGTCGCTTGAACCACAGGGGGGCAGCCAGGATTCGAAAAATATTTTAATACAATGGAGATGTTCTGCTAGACAGTCATGGCCAGTCAGAGTGGAACTGGGCGACAGCACATGCCGTCGCGGATTGCTATTGCTAAAAGATCTTCAGCTCTCCAACGCTTTGACTTGATCTCATCATGAATTTGTAGCTTGTGGTTTTTAGTCATTATTTGTTTGATATAGTTTATAGAATGGAGGGACAGTGACGAGGCTCGTTTGAAGTAGTTTTGAGCCTCTTTTTGCTAGACAATCTGCTTGTTCGTTCCCAAAATGCCACAGTGGCCAGGTATCCACTGAAGTACCACCGTTTCATTTTTAAAGTCAGTTCCCCGCAAATGAATATGACACTGGGAGATTTCCTCCTGATGAAGGTGGCTTTGGTGGAACTAATAGCCTGAATTGCGGCTTGTGAATCGCAGACAAAAATAACCGCTCTGTTGAATCTATCCTGGAAAATTAGTAAATACTTCAGCAATTCGGATAGCCTCCACTTCTCCATCAAAAGATGTTCGATATTTCCCAGCTGAAGCGTAGAAGGAGAACAAGTTCGAGAAGACTTGAACCTGCAGTAAAAGAAATTTTCATAAAAGGAGCCATCTGTGTATACGTGCAACCATTCAGATTCTGGGTATCTTGTATCAATTGTATCAAAAGTGTATAGACCCTCAAAACATCTATAGAGGTGTTCTTCTTATAAAGTTAATCTGAAAGACTTAAATTTGCCTCAATATGCATGTAATCAAATGGACTATAGGAATTTTCTAACTCCCTGAAAAATAGCTGGCAAATTAAGGTTCTGTCTGACATCCAGAACAAACTGAACAAAACCTTTTTGAGTTTTTAAATTTCTAGCATCGATCGCATTACTTTCTTTCACGTAAATATGCTAAATTCTGCTAAACTGAATTATCTTGAAGACTTGATTATATTGAATGTATTTTTTAAGAAATTAATTTAGAAATAAAAGTACAATTTCAATTTTCGTCTTTAAAACATAATAAAAACTAATAATTGTAAGCAAGTCCAAAAATTCGTTATTCGACATAAAAAAAATTTTAATTTGTTTAAAAACATAAGATGTTTAAGAATGTACTTATTTCAGAAATAAATTTAAATTTTAAGAGAAAAAGGGTTTAAGTTTATATTTGCAAAGTTTATTTAAATGTAATTTTTCAGAAACTGTTGTTAAAAAAGAATCAAATCTCTTCAAGAAGGAAACTATCCAATAACGCAAATATTTATCTTTATAAAAAACATAATACTAAAAGAATAAATAAGTAAATACGATATTGCAGCATTTATTTGACAGAGGTTTAGTATTTGGTTCAATTTTTCTAGAAATCAAGACCAAAAGTGGTAAATGAAATGATATTTATTCGTTCATTTTTTTTTAAAATTATATCTAAGAAGCATTTGTTCGAGAAACATTCGTTGGACCAAACAAAGTTTGCGCTTTATAACGTATTATTTAGCAACAAACGTTAAATAATAATTTTTTTAAAAAATTTGATATGACATGCATAGTTAGGTAATAAATAAGCAATTAAATAAGCTTTGAACTAAAAAATTACTGAGATAGGTATCCAACATCCAGCCCTGCACTTTATTCACAAAAAAGTGCCACATACTTTAGTTTGCAATAAGATAGAAATTATTTTTTACAAATTGTTTTAAAAATAATTAAATGTTTAGTTTTATATTAAAATTAAAACTAGATTATTTTTTACGGTTTAATCTTACAAATAAAATCCGAAAAGACTTTAAAGTTTTCCGATTACATTTTTAATGCCGATAATATGCGTCAAAAAGCAAATTGTCGGTGATCAAATTCTGTGCATACCCATAATCAAAGAAAAATACTTCAAATAAATAATAAACATCCAAAAAATTTCATTCATTTAGTAATATTCTGTTTTTTAAATTCTTTTAAAGGAGAAAAAGATAACAATTCGTTATAGATTATTGTCGCGCGATTATTTACATACACGCTTGTGAAGTTCTTTTCTACTAATATTCATTCATAGAATTCATTCATTATTTCTTAAATTCTAGGTATCTGGAATATTCATTCTTCATTCATTCTTCTAAATTATCTACCAAGATATAATCTTAGAGCTTCCTTTCAACATTTATATTCGAAATTAGATAGAAAGTTGGTCATTATTTTAGTGCTTTTCTTCTGTATGATATATTAGATACAAGATAGCAAGTTCGGCAACTTTTTTTTTGCTAAGATGCTGTCTTCGGCTATTTTAACTCATTTAGTGGCATTTATGTACGTACCTTATCACTTCCTATTTACATGAATATAACTAGAATCGGCGCATTGATGATCAACACATTGATATTTTTGTAATAATTTCACTGGCTTTCCCAGTGAATTTTATTCTAAAACAACTGTCCTATACCAATTCTGAATCCCGAATAATTGCAGCAAATCTAGAAACAAGTCACAATGGTTTTAAACGACAGAAAAACAATTAGTATTTATGTTTTAGTGAATTGTATTTGTAGTTTGCACACCTAATTTATCCAATCGAAAAAAATAACATTCCAAGTAACATTCCTTTTCAAATATTTGAGCGCAGATGAAATTTAACTTCAAATCTGGCATATTTTTTAAGCAGACATTTTTAGGGAGTGTTTAATTTAGAATAAGTAGAAACTAGTGAATGTATAATCAGAAATAAAATTCCCCAAGAGTTGTAACTATTTGAGGCTTGTGCTTAATTTTCAAGAGCACCCTAAAAACATGACCAATTTTCAAGTACAAACTGTTCTTTTCTGTAGAGATGTATGATTTGTTATGAAAGAAATGTGTGGGTTTGTACTTATAAAGATGTTTTATCAAGGCGTAGGGAGAGGAAAGAATTCAGACACATTACTATATTTAATTAATATAAAATCGGGGAGAAATAATTAAAATTTTCTGTATATAAAATTAAATTAAATAAAAAATATTAATTAAAAGAAAATAAATGATTTTTTATTAATCGACATAATTTTATTTAGTTAATGATACGCTAAGTGAGAAGTGAAAAGACAGGTCTTAAGATGAGATTCTTAATTTATCGAAACCTGTTTCTAATTAGTATTATTTTTATCCCCTCAAGAACAACACAAGGGAAGAATTTTATCTCCCTCCTGGAAAAAACATGTAAAATAATAGTGCACTACACAGGGCCAATGTAATTAAATTTGGTTTTTCGAAAGACCGGATTATGGGGGAAGGGACTAAACCAACAAAGAGAGTTCAGAAAAAAATACTTTTAGTTGCATGAAATACAAGATATTAGCAAATGAAAGTCGTTACAATGTCATCAGATTAGCTTTTTACCAAAGATTAAAAATTAAGATTCCAAGAAATGAATTATGAGCAGTAAACTAATTTCAGCAGAATTATGAGCAGTAAACTACGTTTTCACCAAGGCAGCAGAGAGGGAATTATGGAAATGCTTTTTTTTTTGCTTGGAATTTCGTCTGGTGAATGAGAATAGTCGTTTTTCTGATTTAATGAAAATAACATTTCTTAGTATTGTTAACTAGATCAGGGCTTCTAAAATTTGTTTGGTTCATAAGTTCCTTAAAAAATTTAAAAGAAAAACTTCAAAGAAAATCCCCCTTTCAAAATTAAAAACTTCTAACATCCCTGCCACGTATATGCAAAAAAAAAAAAAAAAAAACATGAAAACAACATTGTTTTTAAATGTTATAGGAAGTATATATTTTATTTATCATGATCATCATATTTGGCTCAACAGCTCTTAGTGGGCCAAGCCTTTTTTGCCCTACTGCCAGATTTAGAAACATGAAATTTGTTACTTTTTAATGGATAGGTTTCTTAGCCCTACACCCCCACTCCTGGTTTCTAACTGTCTTCCTACTATCATATTAGAGCCCAGGACCTAAAGATAAAAGTGGATTCTGAACCAATACAAACACCCAAGGCACCTCGATAGATAAAGATAGATAATATAGCGAGCGTGTATATATCTGGTATTAACTGGATAAAGTATATCGGGGTTTCTTCTGTACAAAAATGAAAGTCTTAACAAAATATTCCACAGTTTCAAATAACGTAATTATTTCATTAAACAAAATGTTTGATTAAAATATAAATTAATTATGCAGTGTAAAAAAAAAATCGGAATAAATTATCAAAAAATAAAATAATTATGAATGAGGATTAATTAGTTAAGGTAAGTCTAATAATATATATCGATATAATGATTTCAAATTAAATATAATAATATTAAAAATTAAATTAAAGTAAGTATAACAATAAATTGAAATAAGATAAATGCTTAGATGATTTAGATAAAAATTAAATATTTCAAATGAAGATTAAAAGTAAACCAAAGATTTAAAATAACAAAGTTGGGATTAATTAAACAAAGTAAAAGAATATGGTATTGAGGAGAGTCACTTCACTTCGAATCTGGAAGTAAAGGAAAAGAAATTTCAATTTAGGTTCAAAATAGGATTGCACTGTCTTTCTGACCAAAGTTTTTTTAAAATTAATTATTTATGAAAAAAAAAATCCTTTTTTTTTCTACTTTTTGATGAAAACTGCATTAGTCACTGTGAAAATGCAGGCAAAGGAGCTTTTACAAAAAGAAGGGAGGGGGTGACTGTGAACCAGAATAGAACGTGCAACGTGCAAGGACAACAGGCTATGTCGATTTATCTTTCTCTTAATTTGAAAGGAAATTGGATTCTATTAAATAAAAAAAAAACTGTCTTTGTGTTACTATAGAGTTAAAATGCAAGACCAGAACTCTTTTAAAAGATCATTTTACGCCAGCGTTTTAGCAACTGAGTTTCAAATTTAAAGAAAACTTAAAAAAGGAAATATTAAAAAGTTTCTAGTAACCAATAGAAAACGGTGGTAAGTTGTAAAGGAAGAATGGATAAAGCACGTGGAAAATGTGACACTAGTTTGGTATTTCTCTTGATTTATTTAAATTTTTGTAATATTCTTTATCATTAAAAAATTTAGATGTCATAAGCAAAAGTAGTAAGGAAAAAAAAGGAAACACTTTTCTTTGATTTTCTGAGAGCAAGTCTCGAATGTCAGATTAGAGTGCAGTTCAATAAGAACCCTTTCAGTTAGCAAAATCTTTCATTTTGTGAACTCCATTTCTTGGTGAGAGTCAATCAGTAGCGACCACTGTTGAGATTCTGAAAAAAAAGCGAAAGTATTCGAATTAGTTGGCAGAGATTACAGGTATTGTGCGTGAGCTGCGAGATTTTACCTTCAATTTCTGTTCCTAATTACTCCTGGAACTAGTCACCCCTCAGAGCCTGTGATTTAAATCTCATTTAACGTTTAACTTCCCCAAAATGTCCAATTAGCTGAGGTTCTCGTAGTTCGACGCACAGGCATTAAAAAGATTGAACAATGGAACTTTGCACTGTTAACTTACGAGGCGACGTAATCGTGCCCTGAACAACTGTAACTAAATGTAATATGGAGTTTGAGTTCAGTTTCTGGTATACCTTTGTTGGTATTTTTCCAATAATATGTTAAATGGAAAGCATTTTGTTAGATGTTTCATAATTAACTATAAACAATTAAATATTCCAATGCAATGCATTTAAAGGAAAATTTGTGACACTTTATCAATTTTAATAAAAAGGAATCCGTTATTTCTTACTTTTTTCTTGTGGTTCTAAATCATTCTTATTCTTGTTACCCTGAAAAAATATTATTGTATATTTTCTTATTTTTTTGAATAAAATATTCTTCTTGTACCTTATCCTAATTTATCTGAATGAATGTTATTTTATCTTATTCGTGTTGTTCGGAAAATAAAAACAAAAAATTACTATCAAAGTTGTACCAATCTTATCATTTTCCGTTTAAATCAAAATGACTTAGTGGGTAGCATATTGGGTGTCTATATGAGGAGAAGACATGACGAGTTCGAAAACATGACAAGTGAAGCACAATCAGAAAGCTCGTGTCTATGGGCACGAAATGCTTTCGTGGAAACAAGAAGAAGATATGGGAAGTATTGGTTCGAAATTGCGCAGTCACAATTTGGAAACAATCCTTACATAATTTTTCGTAAAATAACACTATATCATCTGTCTGGCGGCAGAAAATCAAAAACGTTTGGCCTTTAAAAATATTATATACATATGTATAGGATTTAAAAAAAAATCTATTATGTATATTTTTCAAAGTTTTATGTGTAGCCTATTCACAGCCCCCATTTCATCAACAGTTCTACTAAATTGGTAGGGGCATTTCTAATACAAAGTATTAATCAATAAAAAAATTTTCTAAATTGATCGATATTCTTGAAAAAATTACCTAATTAAATTTTATACGCCAATTTGGCGATGTTTTGACAAATTTTTCATGGTTGATGATATCTTTTGTGTTGTTCATAGATAGGTTGAAGTAAAGTAAAAAAAAAATAATACTAAATAAATAATCAAATAATATTAACCACTAAAATTTGTTTGCATTCGGCCATTCAGGCCCATAAAAAATTTTAGTGATTAAAAATTTAAATTAGTACCATGGTAATTAAACCCCTAATAAATTATCTTTTATATGTTCTTTTCTAAATTATCTTTTTCTATATGGACGCTTTCAAATTTTTCACTCAACAGATGATCGGTTTTTTAAGAATTATTGTTAAACAAGAATTTTTAATTGGAATTTAACGAATAATTTGTTTAGTTAATCAATATTGTTACAAACAATGAATCGATAATTTTTGCATTTAGTTTATTTTTATTTCTGATGGATATTATTAATTTTAAAATATGCATGAATTCTTATACCTTATTTCGTCACAAAATTTCTACAAATGATCAATATATTTATTTATTGAATTTATTCTACCTAAATATGTATAGCAAAGCTGCTCATTATAAATAATGAAATTGCTTTGTTAAGGTTGTGTAAATCAGCGAGACATAATTAACTGCTGGAATTGTGCTGCGAAAGCTCATTATTAAATATTGATCAAAAATCCTAAACTAACTAGGATCGTGTTTGTTTCCATAAAATGTTGTTAATGGACCATCCTGAAGCAATGCTCGTAAACATTAATTAACATCGAACGAGTGTGTTATGAAAATATTAACTGCATTTCCTTTATAAACCATCGATCCATTTTCGCCTTATGTAAGCTGATAGCAATGTTTACCTTAAAAAGAGGAACGAAAGTAAATTATATATTTTTACGCATTTAGCTCATAAATTAATTAAACAAATTAGCACGTTAGCTCATCAAATTAATAATTAATATATTATATAATTAGGTTTGTTATTTACCTAAATAATTTACTAAAAATGCCTTATAATTAGCAAACAATATTTGATTTCAATAGAATAATTAAACTTAATGAAAAGAATTCCACAATCCATAAAATTTTGACTTCTCTGTCACTTATTGTTACAATTAATTTTTGTTAATGAACACCAAAATTTAGAGAGGTAAAGAAATACATACACTAATTGGTGAGCTCTTAATTTATCGAAACTTGTTTCTAAATTAGCGTTCCTTTTATAGCCGTTAGCGCAGCAAACAGATTTTTATCTCCCTCGTGGAAAAAACCATGTTAAATAATAGTGCACTATACAGGATCAATGTAATTAAATTGTGTTTCGAAAGACAAGATTTGCGAGATAAGGGACTAGACCGTCGAAGAGAGTTCATCATGAGAAAAAGAAAAGTCTCAAATAACAACATTGTGGAAAGTGTGAAAAAACGTTACAATGTCGTCCATATCAACTTCATTATCCCAAAGCTTAAGGTCGAAAGGATTCGGTTAAAAGAATTCAAGTAATATTCTTTCATTTTCCCAAAAGCAGTAAAGAGGGTATAATGTGATTTTTTTTTTTCTTCATTTCCCCTTGTGCTTGGGAATAGCATTTTTTCATTTAATGATGCACATAAATATTTCTTTAATTTGGGTTAAATAGATCAGTGGTTTTAAATGTGAGTGTTATATAATGAAAATTACGAAAAAAAAAAAAAGTGGCATTTTTTTCATAACTCTTCTGGCGTTCGGGACCTCCCTCCGCCTAAAATTCAATGAATATACGATATTGTTCAACAATGATTTGCTCTCTTTTTTGTAAGTTTTTGCATTGTAGGTTCTTTAAAAGAATAGCATTTTGCTTAAGACTTCCTAAACATGTTCTAACTTATATGACTATACTTCCTAATAAATTATACAATTGTTATTTTCCTAAAGTTATGCTACAAAAATGCCTTATAATTAGCAAATATTATTTGATTTCAATTAAATAATTAAACTTAATGAAAGAATTCCACAATCTACAAAATTTTGACTTCTCTGTCAGTCTTATCGTTACAATTAATTTTTGTTAATGAACATCAAAAGTTAGAGAGGGAAAGAAATCCATACACGTAATTGATGAGCTCTTAATTTATCGAAACTTGTTTCCAATTAGCGTTCCTTTTATAGCCGTTAGTGCAGTAAGCAGATTTTTATCTCCCTCGTGGAAAAACCATGTAAAATAATAGTGCACTATACAAGATCAATGTAATGAAATTGTATTTCGAAAAACAAGTTTTGGGAGATAAAGGACTGGACCATCGAAAAGAGTACATAAAGAGAAAAAAACAAGTAATATATATATATAAAAAAAAAAGTCAATTTCTACTTTTTTTTTTTTTACTATACAGCAGAAAGTCCTTTATAAATAATTTTCATTCTTTTTTTTTTTTTTAATGTTTCTCTGGCGCCATCTATTGGTAGATATATGCAACTTAAACCTAAAAAAACTAAAATTGATTAATTAAATTAATTTACTGAATTAATATTTGAAAAACTGTATTGTCATCCACGATAAGTTCCAAAAATGTATTTGAAAATGAGTGGATTAAAAAAAAAAAAAAAAGTATTTTATTAACGATTGAAAATTTGAACAAGATATATATAGGGAGAGTGTGAACTAATAGGAGGAATTGAAAAAAAGTCTCTAATTATATGAAATGTTTGAAATAACAACATTGTAGAAAGTGAGAAAAAAACTCTACAATGTCGTCCAGATCAATTGCATTACCCTAAATGTTAAGATCGAAAGGATTGGGTTAAAAGAATTAAATTAATGTTGTTTCATTTTCACAAAAGCAGTACAGACGGTATTATGGGAAATTATTATTATTTTTTTTTTTTTCTTATTTTCAACTTGTGCATGGGAATAGCAGTTTTTTTCATTTAATGATAGAAATGAATATTTATTTAATTTGGGTTAACTAGATCAGTGGTACTAAATGTGATTGTTTCATATCATGAAAATTACAAAAAATTAAAAAGTGGCATTTTACATAACTCTTCTGGCGTTCGGATCTCCCTCTGCCTAACATTTAATGAATATAAGATAATTAATGAATTATCCTGTAATGATTTTCTCTCTTTTATTAGTTTTTGCATTGGAGGTGCTTTTAAAATAATAGCATTATGCTTAACACTTCCTAAACCTATTGTTGTAATAATGTAATATGATCGCAACATCAATTAATTCATGAGTTTGTGTCATGTGTTGCACATAAACTACCCGAAGACCCAATATGTTTATAAAAATGAGATGGTAAATGCAATTGATGGAATTGCCATGTCCGATGTCAGGGAAAAGAAATGTTTATGGACGCATCTAGAAACTTTTTACTTTACCTATATCAAAGTGATGAAATTATTTGAGAAACATAACGCATTATGGGAGGCTGGAGATCGAATAAACGTAAAAAATAATTTATATGGCGAATATAAGAAAAAACTGTCTGAAATCATTAAATACCTTACCAATATTTCCGAATTAACTAAAGAAATGTATAAAGCAATCATTTACTCTATTTTGTACATTATTAAATTTTCGAGATGTGGTGGTCTTTCGGACCTGCAATACAAAAACTATTTGACAGCATTGTACATTTATTCGTATTCCTGAACTATTAGATTGCTACTATATACACAATGCAAATCTTGATGCTCTTCAAACAGACCCATCTAATTAAGTCGGTGATGAAGGTGGACATGATATAAATTTTAAATCTAATAATTTTCCTCTTCTGGACCCATTACCAATATCAGGTACCAATACAGAAAGTATGGTTATAAACAAAATAACTGAATACGAATAGGTCTGCAATGGAGTATCAATAAATATTTTATGTGTTCTCCTAGTCAAATAAAGCTTGTAATTGATCAAAAAATAATTATTAATTTTGAATTTTGTTGTTATTTTTTTTTTCATAAAATAATACATTTGCATAATTGTAAAATCCTGAAAGATAACCTCAACTAAAGCTACAAAAATCTAAACAATCGAAGAGGATAACCCTCGTGAATTAACCCTTCATTACAAACAAAAAAATCAAACAAACATTTACATGGCAGACATTACAAAATTATAGCCATTCTCTATAAACAAAAATGCAAATAAAGATTTAAATTAGCATAAAATGGGATTTAATAAGACAAAGCAAAAGAGTATATTATTTAAGGCAGTAACTTTTATATATATATATATTTCACATAATTTGGAATCTGCAAATAAACGAAAGAAAATTTTCAGTTTGTGTTCAAAACAAGATTCCACTGTCTTTCTGCCCAAAGTTGCTTACTTAATTATTTATGCAAAAATTGTTTTTCACTAGTTTTTGCTTGAAACTGCATTAGTTTCTATAAAAATGTAGGCAAAACATCTAAAAAGAGTCAGCAAAAATATCAGAACTAAACGCGTGGTTATTTCAATGTCGATTTATCTTTCTTTTGACTTGAAAGAAAATTCGATTTCATTAAATAAAAAGAGTTTTTGTATTACTAAAGGGTTAAAAATGCAAAGCCTGAACCCTTTTAAAAGATCATGTTGATCAATCATATGTAGAGGCTAAACAAACAAACAAACAAAAGACTTTGCAAACTGAAAAAAAAAAAAAAAAAGTTGTAAAAGTTTTCTAGAACCCAACAGAAAATGGCTTTAAGTTGTAATGAAACAATGGTTAAAGTACGTGGAAAATGCGACACCTGTTTGGGAATTTTCTTAATTTATTTTTAATTTTGTAATGTTCTTTATCAATATAAATTTTTAATACTATAAGCAAAAAAATAAGAAGAAAAAAATCGAAAAAGCTCAAGGATTTCCAGAGTGGCGAATGCTGTTTTTCAAATTTGTGTGATATAAAATTTTAAGTTTAATCCCATAAATTTATATCCTTTGTATAATCAATAACAAGGTAATAATAATAATATTTGAAATTTTATGTTCCTTTTCTAATTAAGTATGGGAACATCTACAAATAAAAATCGAAATCAGAGAAATAGTTGGTGCATCATTATATTTATTATTTAAAGTAAAAATAAGAATAAATGATTTGTTTTTATTTGTTTTGCTTTTATTATAAATTTATTATTATTATTATAATTTTTTTTTATTAAAAATAAAAAAAAAAAGTAATATTAAAAATTAACTTAACTTATTATTAATTATTAAAGAGTAGTATTACTTTAATTAATTATTTAAATTATTTACTATTAAAAATGTAATATTAAAAAATCAAAAAAATTATATAAAATAAACTTATAAAACTTAATATAATACATAACTAAATATAATATAATAAAACTATATAAATATGTAAGTTAAAAAAGATTAAAACTTACATATAAAACGTAAATATAATTATATATAAAATAAAAATATTAAATAAAATAAAACAAATTTAACATTAAACAGAAATTAAAGAAAATCCTTTTTAAGCAAAAATAACCATATGAATAGCGACTTAACTGTTAAGGTAGCAATATTACAGAATTGAAACTAATTAATAAATGAAAAACTAAATAAATTAGGCTTGTTCATTAAGATAAAAAATCAATCAAAATTTAGCCAGCATCATTTATAAAAAGGAAATTTCGGAGAGAAGATAAAAAAAAAAAAAAAAAACGGATTGTGGTAACAAATGAAAAAGACTCACAAGTGTTAAATAAATGCTCCCTTCGCAGTTGCCTAGTGAAATACGAATCCCAGTTTCAAAACCACTGATTTAATCCAATAAAAAAAAAGAGTTTTATGTTATGATGGAAGATTGGATGAAATACTTGGAAAATTTTATAATTGCCCGATATTTTCAATGCTTAAATTGTGTACGCCCTTTTTTAAAAATAAAAAAAAAATTATAGAAAGGTGAAACAGAATAAACTTCACTTTGATTTTAAATTCGTAATTATTTATGAACTCATAAAAAAAAATAATAATTTATGTATTTTCTTTTCTTTACCATTAGGAAAAAAACCAGTTGTTGTTTCTGTATAAGTTGTTGTATAATAGCGAAAAGAACAAAATACACGTATTCAAAAAGCATTTTCTAAATAAATTAACTCCAAACATTAGCGAACTAATAACTACTGAAATTTTTTATTAAACTATATAAGTAAAATTATTTAAAATTAAATGAAGCAAATATTTTATTGAACTTTATTAAGTGAATAAAATGTTCTACAAACATTTTACATAGTAAACATTTTAAGCAGTATTTCATCCTTTATGCATAAAAACATAAAATCCCCCCCACACACACGAGATCAAATTTTGGTTGAAATTCTTTTATTCATTTAATTTGAATTAAATGAATAAAAGATATATATATAAAATATATTAGAGAATATTTCGATATTTTAAATTATTTTTATCGATCATATGCAACGTACTTTTACAATCAAAATCGAAGTAAGTTTTGATTGGAATTACCTCCCATCATTCTTTTCTACAAAACTCTTTTAGCATATTTCGAACCAAAATCGCAATTATACCTGGCATGGGTAAATTTATGTATATGTAAGACGCCCATTGCTCTAAAAGAGAACAGCGCAGACATCTATCAGCCTTTAAGATGTTGTTTCAAAGTTATTGTGGCCAAATTTGAAAGCAATGAAGCAGGACACTGAAGCAGGTTCCTGTATAACACTGAGTCTGCTACGCATTTAATATATTTTCGGTGAAGAATTTACTTTAAAATGCCAGAATTCGACAATAACATCCACATATTATAACACAAACAGCGTGATTAATAAAGATGAAGCATAATAATGCTAAAACCATATTTTCACCTTTCAAGAGATAGAACACAGAATAAAATACTTTTAAAACCGAAAATGGGTTTGGTTATATTTTTGTTTTTACTAGTAAGTGTAGTTAGTACTAAGCATCATTACACCAGAAGGCACCCAAGCGAAGTATTTAACAATTAACAAAATTGGTTTGGATTTTAATATAAAAAAGGAGTAAGTAATAAATATTTAATACAAAATAAAATTCTTAACAAAAAAACAGCTTAAAAAAATTAGACTTAACGTTTTTTTTTTTTTTTGTACCATTTACTCTCTTTTTTGCTGCGCACCAGTTAAAAATAATCATATAACCAAAAATAAAAAAAAGACTTATAAAAGATATAGCTTTTAGTTTATTCTGAAGCACACTCACAAGTATATCCATTTATATATATATATAAATTGCCTGTTACGTGGCTTTTTTAAAGTAAATTGATTTATTATGGGGTGCAATATGTTACGTTATGCATGGTCTGTAATAATCATGATATGCAATCTTTATTTGGAATATTATCACGATCGTGAAACTGCATGTTGATGATGAAAAAAATAAAAAATTATTGAACATTTTAAGTCTCTATTCACGCAGTGAAGAATTTGAATATTTGAAAAGGACAGACTCGAATGTCAGATTAGAGTGCAGTTTTATGCGAACGTTTTCAATTAGGAAAATCGTTCATTTTGCTGATTCAATTATTTGGTGAGAAGCAATTAGTAGAGGCAATGGTGGCGATTCCGAAAAAGAAAGCGAAAAAAAATTAAATTAGTTGGCAAAAATAAAAGGTGGTGTACATGAACTACCAGATAATATTTCGAAGCTATTTTCCCTAATTACTCCTGGAACTATTTTCCCGTCCAAGCCATATAATTTAAATCTCATTTAAGGTTTACCTTCCCGATATTTCTAATTAGCGGAAGGTCCTGTAACTTGACGCACAGGTATTGACGAATGAACATTAAAAGTTTGCACTGGTAACTTGCGATGCAAGGTAATCATGTTCTGAACTGCCGTAATTAGGTGTAATATGGGGTTTGAATTCGGTTTTTGGTCGATCTTTGATGACATTTTTCCAATACCGTGGAGAGTATTTTGTCGGATGTTTCGTAATTTATGTCGAAACGTAACCAATTATGTGGATCATAATTAAGAAAAATTCCGTGCAATACATTTAAAAGGAAATTTGTGAAACTTTACAAACTTTTCTCGTTGACTTAATCCGATATTTCTTGATTATGTTCTTAGAAGTTCGTTAATCTAAAGAATTTATCATTCTTGTTCTATTTTGTTCACAGAAAAAATGTTATTTTATCTTTTTTGTTCTGAACAAAAATGCTCTTGTGTCTTATTCTTATTGGTCTGAATAAACATTATTTTATCTTATTCCCCTGTAAATAAATATGCAATTTTGATCCCTTTTAAATGATTGCTATTATTTCCTGATTCCCCGACGCAATCCGGCATTATCCTGTTTCCTCCAAATGTAATAACCCGTTACTTTAATTGTCCCGATTAGATAGGAAAACGCAGTCGATAGCATTACATTGAGATTACAATAACTCCCAAATGATTTCTATCTCCAAATGAAATAATTGCGAAGATTTCTCCATTCGAATTGAAATCGCAATATTTTCTAATTCATGGAAAATATAAATTAAATTCTTATTGCACAGAACTAGTGGGTGGACCTTATTCAACCCATCTCCATTTTACTCCTTTTACTTAAAAATATAATTTGACTTTGGGCCGGAAAGTTTTGAGGTTTTGTGGAAAGGTTAAAAATGGAATAAGATCCATCATTAGTATATTAAAAAGCAAAAATAAATATTATTTTACTGAATTTTTTTTTTTATAGATACTATTTAATTTCAAGTTGTAATATCACATCTTCAATGATGCGTTATTATAGATACATTTACGATTCATCTTCCAAGAATAGCCTCAATTTCATCAACTGCCGAAGAATGTTTCATCTGTTTTACGGCTTTTGGTGATGACCACTTCCAGTTTTGAAAAATAGTGGAAAAAATAGGGCAAATTTATGGTCTGCAAATGAAGTAAATATGATGTGTGTTAATAGAATAAAAATAGTGTTTGAAAATTTCTCCAAGTCTGATATGCGAAATTTAAATGCACTAAAATTTTCTGTTTTATCGATTCTTCTGAAGTGTATATCAATTCTGTGATATCAAATAAAAAAATATCGAGCAATGGAACATGGGATCACAAATGATGATGACTGGATGAAAATGTTTCTATTAAATGTTACAGGGAATAAACAGAACAAAGGAACTAGTACAGAAAACTTTGATTGGGCAGCCTAAGTACAGCACAATTTGTAATGCACAAAAAACTCCTGTGGCAATCCTATCTCATTGCTAAAGCCTTAACGATATTACAATGAATTTCGAACACGCTCGAAGATACTGGGCGTTTTCTGAATTTCATTCTGCAGCTGTAATGAATGTCTTTATTAAATCTTCAAGTATCTTCATCGGTAAACGAGCGATTTCAGGTAACTCCAGAAGAAGAAAAAGGTTTTTTTTTACACCAGAGATTGCAATATCAAATGAAAGTTTTGTGTACTTATTGTAGTTAATATTGTACCTTTTACGTTTATTTTTAATTATTGTACTATATATTGTACAATTGTGTGTTATAATCATGCTTCTCAATGAACATTTTTTCGCATAAATTATTACATTTTGTTTTAATTAAAACTAAATTTATATCAATTAGTTTTCATTGATAAAGTTATATTCAAGATACCGTAATTAATTTCTTCCATTTGTTTATTTGATTTTTACCTATTTCATAGATGACTTGTTTTTAACACTATTATTGATTATTTTGTATATCTGTATATTTTCATTTTATCTGCTTCTGCCGCTTTTACTTTTCATCTTTTGAAGTACGTGTATAACAAATGATATTCAGTTTTAATGTGGTAGATAATGCTCACTTTAATATCGAAGTAATTAAATTATATATACATATTGAATAATTCAATTATATTAATATATATATACTCATGTTTGTGAAAATTGCAACACCATGAAGGAATCGTCATAATGGAATGAAATTTAATACACAGTTGAGTGGTAGTGGTACAAATAAATGATTAAATGTTCAAAGCAAACAAACAATAACAAGAGATCGGAATCAGTATTTTGTGTAGCCACCACGCGCCTCAATAAGTGCTGCTACACGACGTGGCATGGAGTCAAACAAATTTTGAATGTCTGCCTGAGGAAGAGCATTCCATATTGTTTGTATGCGCATCCAAAGTTCGTCTGCAGAAGCAACAGGACGAGGATCACGAGCGAGACGCCGACCAACGAATTCTGTTCACTGTTCAATCGGCGACATATCCGGGAATACGCAGGCCAAGAAAGAAGCTGTATCTGCCGCGTTGCAAAAGAAGGATTGAACAGTCCTAGCGATATGAGGGCGGGCATTGTCCTGTTGAAATACAGCGCCTGGATCGTCCATGATATGCTATGACACCCCAGACTATAACTCCGGGTGTTCGTCCACTGTGGCGTTCGATAATGCACTCCGGAAGGTGGCGTTCACCGGCATAGCGTCTGACGCGAATGCGGCCATCATGGTACCACAAATTAAAGCGGGATTCGTAAGAAAACACGACATGCTTTCAATCATTAAGCCAGTCTCTATGCTGAGCGGCCCATTGTAGCCGCAGGCGGCGATGGCTTAGCGTGAGAGGGATCCTGTATAAAGGATCCTTGCGAGCAGTCCACGCTGCAGCAGACGTCTACGAATTGATGAAGCACACAATGAAACACCTGTAGCTATTGACCACTGTGCTGCCAATTGTCTAGAGCAAGCTGTACGGTCCGTCAGCGCCCTGCCGACCAGGTGTCTATCATCACGATCTGACGTCACATTTCGGGGTCCACTCCCGATTTCCGAGTTGTCCGACACTCGTCCGTCCACTACTTCCAAAGACACATCACTGTGCTGCTGTTACGCTGCACACGAGCGGCTACTGCACGATAAGACAATCCAGCTTCACGAAGGCCGATGATTCTCCCCTTTCAAACTCTGTAAGTTGTTCAAATCTCGCTCTCTTTCGCCGAAGAGGCATAAGTAACGATTGAGCTAACGTTTACCACTAGCAGATAACCACCGATAACCATACACGCCTCGCTACAGCCGTCTATTTATTCGGATCCATCTGCCGTTCAAAGAGCACTGCTCAGCATACGCATGCGCTACGGATTTGAAATTCTAATCATTTGCATATCATGCGCTAATTTGCATTTCCCGAAAATTTCAGCTTACTCGTGTAAGTCCTTCATGGTGCTGCAATTTTTACAAACATATGTTTATATATATGTCGCTTCTTTAAATGTGTGTGGTTTTTATGAATGCTTCATTTTGGTTTTAATAATTTCCTGATCAATTTGTCAACTTGTTTCACTCCTTATTATTGAAGAGTTGTGTTTCTTCTTGATCTGCCAATACCGTTTCTGGAATTTAATATTTTTAATCTTGTGTTTTTTAAATGATTTTCAGTTCCTTTGTTGCAGGTCTCACACATTACTGATCTTGAACAATTTCTTATCTTTTTTTTTTTTTTTTTTTTTTTGCTCTTTTTGTGGAAGGTATGAATGTGGAAATTTCATGAATTTTAATTGTGTTTTACGAAGCACTTGATATTTTCGTGTAGCGAACACTGTTACGGATTTTGTTACATAAAATTGTCATATTTGTAGTACATTCCTTGTAAGTTCTCCTACGATTTTTGAATTAATATATCGCCATATATATATATATGTATAATATATATATATACATATATATATATATGTATATATATATTAAAAATAAATGAATATACTGTCTTAAATACTCACGCATGAATAGTATTAAGTTATTACCTTGTATTCATTTATTTTAAAAGTCATGTGAAAGCAAAAAAAAAAAAGCCACATTTATTCCCGTTCAAATTTTTAACAAAACTTATGCGCATTCACAAACGACTAAGTAGTGTTAATTTATTTGATAATTTTGGGGCGTAAATTTTAGGCTTCAAAAAGAAATATTTATGTTCAGTCTTACGAACAAAAATATAAAATAAGGCAGAAATATTTCCTTTCTTATTATAAATAGCGAATAAAATATTTGCTGCCATCCTTCTCAGGGTAAAAAAAAAAAATTCAGGTAACAAAATTAAAATGCATGAATAACATATTTCTTATGAATCAGTTAACACAGAGCTGAACAGCAAGAAAAATTATAAATGAGCTGAACAAGATACGAAAGACATCCAAAAGTTCAAGTTCCATTCAGACGTTTCGTTTTTAAATAAAGAAGACGTCACTGAATAAATTTAAGCTGGTTTGGGTCAATACTATTGTATTCTTTTCTTTATTTTGCCTTGTTTTTCAGAAGAAAAAGAAACTGTTTTTACTTATTTTTCAGTGAGACAAAAAAAAAACTGAAGAAACAGGGATTCAGTTTGCACGGGTAAGAAAAATTGAACACTTTTTCAAGTTATGACACGCCATGGTTCATTTTTATTACTTTAAGGCCAAAACTGCATAAACCTTTGAAACAAAAGAAACAGGAAAAAAAACAAATATTTTTCTAGAATTCGATACGTAGTCAGTCAGATTTATACGCTCGGGGAAAAAAAGTAAAAACCAAAGAACTACAATTTCTCTCCTGTGTCCATAGATCTCTGACACAAAACGCCGCTATTCTGTGGCTCAAATCACTGGAGAAAGGCATTCTCGTAATGCCGAATTTAGCGAGTTAAATAAGACGAATGAATGATAAATTATGTTTGCTTTTAATTTTTTTTGTTCAGTTTCTTTTAGTGATTGATTATTGGAATTTGATACACTATTTTTGGATGAAATATTTATGGTGCAGATAGCGAAAAAGCTTTTTTATTCTAAATAAATTTGGATTTCAGAATTAGTTGAAATTATGAATCCCCAAGTAATTAAAAAAAAATTATTCATCTTTCTAATTTCACCTATTTTATTTCTAGCATTTAAAGGAAACATTTTAGAATTAAATAGTGCATTTTATTAATAAGTATTGTCGGAAACATTGTTTTGCATGAAATGAACTCAAGTACTTATGAAATTCAAATAGTAATGTAAAAAATATAACGCTATTGCTTTTATTTCAAATTAGATATTATTTTTCTAACATCGGTGGGCCTCATATTCACACTTACGAATTTTACGAACAGCCCACTGGCGGACAAGAGAAATAAGGGGAATTTATAAAATCTATAAAATATGAACATTAGATCACGTGCTCCATTATGTACAAATCCTAAGAAAAAAAGCTAAATCTTTAAATGCTGTAATAAACATTAATATTTGCAGGGTATTAAACGAATATTCAAAAGCTAATAAAAAATCGTTGTTAATTAGCACTATAATAACAGTAGCATATTTTATGATCCTTAATTATTTTCTTAATGAAAGAGGGAAGCATGATAATATGTGTGACTTTCTGACGAAAAATAATTAAAAGCCTTAAAAATCAAAATCTATTTTCAAACTGTCATTAAAAATGAATTTTCACGAAATAACAGGACTTTTTACAAGTTTCATTTAAAAAAAAAAAGAATGAAAAGCATGCCGCAGTCTTCAAAGCGATTAATTTTACTGAAAAGGATCATTTCATGTTGCATATAATTAACTTAATTAAAGAAAAATTTCAAATCGCCTTTATCTCTAATGCATTTTCAAACGAGGAGCAATGTAATTAATTTTAATGAGTCATTTCGGCGCTTTCTCAAAAATATTTTTATTATATTGAAAGGTCTTTTGAAGGACAAAAGTCTCCTCTTCATTGAAACCCATTGAAGGATGACTCGTTCAGTGACTTATATTCATACGGAGAGAATCGTTTGTCAGCTTATGTTTCCTACGATTATTATAGTACTTGAAGAACTTGTATAAGATTACAAAAAATGTTTGTTTTTTTTTAAAGAATTGTCACTTTTTATTTTATAACTAAACAAAATCCCTTTTTTCTGGTAGGCCTTATGATAATTTCGTCTGCAATTTTTTTGTTTATTTTTAAAAATTTCTAGTCTATTTTTTAAGCCGAATACTTTACGTATATGAGAAAAACATTCTAAATTATTTCGGTTTTAATACGTGAGTGTTCATCATTTTGGTACATTTACATTTCATGAAGTATAATTAGGTTGACGTAAGAGAGTCCTTATAACAGCAAAAAATGTTTATATTTTTGTCATACATTTTACAAAAAGAAATCTATTTGTCCTCTAGACTTGAAATTTCACATAGTAATACTTATTTAGATCAATATGTCAATTATTTTTACAAAAAGGGTTGATTGAGGAAATTTCAATTTTTTCGTAATGTAACATTTAATTAAATTTTTTTATTAACTTAATTATGTAACATTTTATTAACTTTAAATTGCATCCATAGATAGTAGCATCAGGTCTGCTTGAAATAAAAGTCATGTGATCCTTATCGAACTCAAATCTGGGAAGAGCAGGACAGGGAAGGCGACGCAAAAATGGCAGCGAATAGTTTATTGTAAGCTTCATTTAAATTAACCTTTTTTGTAAATATGTAAAAAGATATGGTGTGTATAAAAAAAACGGAATATGAACAGCCAGACCTTTTTTTTCAATTCCTTTTATTAGTTCCCACTCTTCCTATATATATATATTGTTCAAATTTTCAGTCGTTCGTAAAATACTTTTTATTCATCCACTCAAGTTCAAATACATTTTGTTGAACTTGTAGTGGATGACACTTGATGTTAATACAGTTTTTCAAATATTAATTCGTTAATTAAATTTAATTAATTAATTATAGTTTTTTTCAGATTTAAGTTGCATATATCTACCAATAGATGGCGCCAGATAAACTTAAAAACCTTTATAAAGGGCTTTCTGCAATATAGCGAAAAGAAGGTAGGAATTGACTTTAAAAAGTTTTTGTTTTCTAATTACCCTAGACACCCAATTCGCCCTCCTTTATAAATACATTCAAACGGATTGAGGAAGTCGACCGTACAATGGAGTACCAATTTGTTCTGAAGTAGCTATCCACAAATCAACTTGATATAGAAAGTTCGAAAATCCACCCTGCTATATAATTGATGTTCTGAAAGTTCAATGGATTCCTATTATATAGTTATCACCCTAAAACGATGGCCACCCCGGAGGCCATCGTTTTAAAGCTGCTCTGGTACACATTTCCTGATTGTTTTTAAGATTACCTGTTCGGATCCCATGGCTCAATTTGCACATATTTTTAGCTGAAGGTGGTGCAGTCTTTATATTCTCAAAGCTTATAGCATTTCTGTTACATAGCTATAGTTCCATCCCTATCTGCAGACAGAATAGAACATTTGAAGTAAACATAAAACAAAATCCTTTTCCATTTCCCAAAGGAAAAAACCTCGTTATCAAGAATTCCTTTTCCACTAATAAACTTGATACCTTCCTATCGAACTCTTTCCTTCATTCTATTTTGGAACAAAAGAAGATTATATAACACAGAAGGAAAACTGTCCTGAATTATTCTACATTTTTTTCTTTTTCTATCTCTCTTTTATTTTTGACTCCTTTTCTCTGCTATCGAAATAAATATACGAGATTAAAAAGTTCAGACATCATTTTTCATTGTAAGATTCTGATCTCAAAAGTGAAAAAAGTGCAAAAACATATGATAAAGTGAACAAAACATGATCCTTATAAATATGGAAATTCCAGCAGCTTTATAAATAGGAGAGGGAGGAAACAAGGAAACTTTTCTAATTTTGTTGCGGCAACATTGAAGTTTGCGTAGAAGATTCGTGGATTAAAAGGGAGAAATAGTATTGAAAATTTAAAAATGGCAACAGCTGCATGAGGACAAACGATAAGAGGGGCATGATTTTTTAAGAAAAACTACGTTGTTGTTGCGTTTAAAAATATGTATTATGGTATCCAAATTCAAAAAATATTTTATAAGAACATCTGCTATTATTTTTACCATTACAAATGCTTTAAGGATTTTTTTTATGTCTATGTATTACTGTATTGTTAGTAAGAATGCACAAGTACATTTCGGCTCGTCTTTTCAGTCTTTTTTTTTTTAATGGTAATTTGTTTGTAAACTTTTCTGATTTTAATAAAAGATTAAAACATGAAACCTAATCCACCTTTAAATTAAAAATCTAAGCATCGAAATGTTAGAAAAGCATTTTAAACAATGTCTTCTTTTTTATTGAGATTGAAAGGTCATATAAAGCCTTTTTCAATAACGTGCCCTCTTGGATGCAGGATTCATATTTATGTTAATTATATTTTTACGCTATGATTGACAAACACGTGTTACATTAATAATCGCATAAAATGCAGTTCATAGGGCTTTGCTGAAGAATGCATAAAATCGTATTAATCTGTCCGTACCCAAGCAAATTATAAAAATAAAATATTTTTATAATTTAATAAAAAATCAACCGTTTCATGCATCACTTTTGACAACGATGAGGTAAAACATTATGTCCAATTCAAAACACTCATTAAATAAGCTCATTATTACGTTTCCAATTTTATATATGCTTTTTATTATTTATACTTTTCAAATGCAATCAAGCATATATGTTAGATAAATTTCAAATTTCTTTAAAACCCAAAGTCAGTATATTTGACAATAACACTTTAAAATCTAAAAAAATAAACATTTTCCATGATTGATAAAAATTTAATGGATGTTTTAAAGCAGAAATATTTCTTGAAGTTATATAATCATTTTTAATATTCCCAATTTGAATTTTACAAACAAAAAAAAAAAGTTGCACGAAGGCGGATTATGCAAAAAAATTTTCGATTGTTCTCACTGTTTTGAGCTAGTAGACATCATGGCTTCCATCAGTTGTGATCATGCTTTGATTTGAAAGTTTTTGTATGTTCTCTATGCAAAGGGCTTATAAGATTCCGCTTCAACAGATTGATAAGGACATGATACCTTCAACAGTCGAGCATTGTTATAAGTATGAATATAACTTTCGCAATACGTGTAAGAGAAATGTATGGAACACATTTTGTAAAATTCATTATAGAAGAAAAGAACAAAGCTATATAAAAATAATTCTTAATAGTGTAGTCATCAAGTGAATTGAAAATGTGTAAAATAAGAAATCTAGCTGTTAAAAAATCATATCTTTTACAATATCAATAAATATTATTCAACAAGTAAAACAATTATCTGTTTACTGTCCTAAAATCAGTAGCTTTTGAAGCCCTACTTTTATCCTTGGTGCTGAAAGTGTAAATTAATTTTTAGTATAAATTGATTTCCAATGAACTAAACACAATACTGAATACCCTAAGCAGCTGTATTACGCGCACGTTTTATTTTCATCGTTATAACACGTTATTTCAATAAATTCATTAGATCTCTTATAAACAATTGAAAAACACCCCTCAGATTTAACAAAGCCTGTCTGATTAACCTGTCTGATAAAACCTGTACCATGGGAATATAGGATACAAAGATATCACTGGGGATAGTTGGATCTACTATATCTAAATGTGAATATCTTTTAGACGTGAATTACCTCAAGTCAAAGTGTCATTCTTTTATAAATGCATTTTTTGACAAAATTTTAAAAAAATTATAGTTAAAGAGAAAAAAATTAAATTCACGCACATAATGATATAAATTATCTACTATAAACTGAAATCGATATTTCATTGCTAATTTTGATTAATTACTTGGAATAAAAATATATTATTTTTTCTTACTTTTTAGGTCTCTTACTTTTAGATGTATTCATTAGAAAAACAATATCTCTTAAAATTACTCTATTCAACAATGAAACGTAAAAAAAGAATTGTTTTGTAGCAATCACAATAATTAATCTCCCCTCCCTTTTCCATGGAAGTCTATATTCGAAACGAAGAATTCGCGATTTTAAATTGTCCGTTAGCAGAACTGCTTTCCGCACGAGCGATCTCCCCTTTCCATTTCGCCTTTTGAATGCGGGCTTACGAGATTATTTTCCTTTCGACATTCACTGCAACCGTTGTCAGGGGAGAGCAAAATAAGACGGTGGAACCCTTTGAAAATCGATGAGGGAAAATATCGAAAATGACATGCATTCAAGATTTAAGAGACAGGAGGGATGACTTAAACTGTTCTCTCGGGAATAAATGGGGAATTTTGAATAAATGCCGCGAATTGAAATTTTACATTTCTTTTTAATTAAAATATTAAAAAGGGAATAGAAACGAAAAGGTTAAAAAAACGAGATAAAGCAAAAAAAAATGTAAACAAAAAAAAAATGGATGGGCATTAGATCTTCATAATAAGTGAGAAACATTTGCTAACAGAGTTAATATCCCTAACATTCAAAGAGTTGCTTTATAGATACATTTTTTGAACTGCCAATTCTTTGATTTCAGGTCTTGCACCACTTGAAAGGCAGAGGTACAGTACATCCAGCGTCACCCAGTACGTATCTAGGTTGTTCAGGCCTTATCAGGCAGAATATTATATACAGCGTGAAGCAAACAACCATTGTCACTCAAATAGTGAATTCGTCGGTATTATTCAAATTCAATATTAGGGTGGCACAATGGTGGAGAGGCAGTTTAAATATCTTCCCTTATGTTCATTTTGGATAAAGCTGAAAATTTTATTCAAAAGGAGAATGATTTAGATCACAATTAGAAATCACTATGTCTGGCAAATAACCACTTTATTTGTAATCTGTACATAAAAAAATATAAAACTGGACAACTTGTTTGTATTTATCATAACTTTACATTAATCCACACCTCAATCCTTTACCCAGGTGTATGTAGCCCCTTACCTGGTGAATGTGAAACAAAATTAATAATAAAAAGAAAAATTTACATTACAAAAATACATGAGTACATGGAATTAAAATATACTCAACGATAATTAACTAAAGCATTAGTGAAAAGAGAAGTATACACTCATGAGGCATAAATAGTTGTAATAAACACATTCCATATACAAAATATTAAGAATGCTTTCAAGAATGAAGTCATTTTGTTGGTATTGATAGAATGGAAGTAAATAATTCAATTTTTATTTCAAGGAAAAGGTTTCTTAAGAAGGTTAAACATTAATTTTCTTTTATAAATTTGATTAATTTGAAGATATGTCAACTGATCCATGGACTAAAAATTATATTTCTGTGCCAATAAAGTAAAAAAAAAAAAGCTTAGAAGTGATTTTCAAATGCCCTGATTCTGCAAGAGGATAAGAACACTCATAATGGAATGACCCTCCATTTTGAACACAGCAAAAGAAATAATCTTCTGAATTTTTTTAGATCTGTTGATCATAATTTTTTCTCTAGATAGAATTCAGTGGGTTTTTGAGACCTTAGGATTAGGAAGCATTAGGTATGATTTAAAAACTTTTTTTGCCTAATTTTCATTTAATTCTAATATCATTGTTACTATTCAAATAGATAATTTTTAAAAAGTTAAAATGATACGGAAAACAAACTGAGTGACTATTTATAATGTTTGCCTTTTTAGCAAAGCTGTCGGCCCACTCTATGACAATTTAGCCTTCGTGTGCTTTTATGCAAATCAATTGGAAGGGCTAAATGCTTAAGGGTTTTGGCTAGATTTCGCTTGGCTATTGGATAAAGAGTTTTAGGATTAATCTTGTCAGATAGAATAGATTCCCTGCTGTCCAAATTGACACTAGAGCATTAAGAATTTCCTCTTGAAAGTTAGAATTGTTTTTGGAATGCTTTTCCTTCCATTCGCGAATTAATTTGTCATATTTGAAACGGCGAAATACACATAACGGCTACATAATAATATAACGGCTTTACACTTAGAATCATCTCTAAAAATATTAATTGGGGAATAATAATTGAAGTGGCTATATGTGAGGAATTTGAGATCTGTGACGAAATTTGCTGCATATACCTAGATTTTTTTTTTTTTTTTTTTTTCATCGTAATCATCTAGATTACATTTAGTGTCATATATTGTAAAGAATTTTAGAACTGTAGTGTAATTTCTTCAGATTTAATTGTCAGGTTTACACGTAGTATTCCAGTAATCACTTGCCTGGCAGATTTTAATCAAAACTGACACTAAATATTACCCACAGTTAACAATAATGACTCGTTTCGAAGTTGCATAACAAGAGATTCTCTGTCTATGTCGGGCATAGGAATGTTAAATCTGTAGGATGGATTGTCTAGTTGCCCTCGAGGATTGTGCGAATGAATTTGTTCGTTTCAAAATTACAGTTAAAAATGGGTTCTTGTAGTGCAGATTAGGTAACACTAAATCTGCTGCTTCTCTGTTGTTCTTGAAGCGCCTTTGATAACAATAACAATTAACCTAAGTGAATGATCCACTTATTAGTATTAATTCCTAGTGTAGCAAAAGATTTCTTTGCATTTCTAATTGCACACGTATTATTATTCCCAGAAACATAATAAAATCTAAAGTCAGTGATAACACGACACAGTTATCACGATCATTAAACAGTGAAAGGATGGGAGTATTTTTAAAGGCATCTTGCATACTGTGTAAAAGATTTAGAATAAAAAAAATTATTATTTTTAGGACAAAAACAATTTGTAAAATTATATTAATAATAATAAAACCTATTCACGTGAATAAAATCTGTATTCAACAGTCAATAGGCACAGGATATGTGATATTTTATTTCTTTGCTCAATACCTGATGTCTTCTATACATCTTCTTTTGTTATATTTTCCAGCCATAAGTGCTGAAAATACCGATTCAGGTTAAGATCGCATATCGATTCATCAGAAAGAGAGCAGCATTCATCCATTATGCATGGATAAACGAGGACAGAGTCGTTGATGATCCTCGTTGGTAACATATACATAAGGTTGGATTTCGCGTTGAAAATAAAGGGGATGTGGCCATGGGCAAACACGTGCAATGTGTTGGAAATGCCAACACCTTTTGTGATGATCGTAGTGCATTTTGGGTGCGAAACCAAAATTAACATGAATGATTTTTAGACTGTTTTATACTGTTTTTTTTAATTTTTTTTTTCTGATAAATGATGAACAGTAAATTAAAAACGTTTGTCTGAAAAGTAAAACTTCTCAATTTATAAATATCATATTTTAGAAAAAATCAATAATAAAACATAATGCAGAAAAGGATGCTTATATGAAATATAATTTTTTTCATGTTCTTAAAAATGTTATATGTATGTTCTTAACGTTGTTATACTATACGCATAATTAGAGTAAAACTAAACTAATTAGTAAACTAAAAACAAATGTTTACATTATAATATCTAAATGTATTGTGTATATACTGAAAAATTTACCTGATTTTTTATATTTTACTAAAATATTTTTTATCAAGAAACAATTCTATCAATTTAGGGCTACATTTGTTTTACTAAAAAATAATCTTATATTTGATATAACTTATTTTCATTTTTTAAAAATATTTTTTTTCAACCATAAATCATTTCCTAATTTTAAAAGTATGCATTTTTAGTGAAGAGATTATTCGGATTTAGTTATGATTTCTCAGTTATTTAAACAATATTTTCTTTGTAGCGCGTCGATTATTCAATACGTTGTTATCGATTATCGATATTATCAATTTATCAGATTTATTTCACTAAAATTTCCTTATTTTTTATATATATTTCAGAAATATTTCTGTATATTATTTTCTTCTGTACTTTGATACAAAAATGTTGTTTGCAATATCTTAGTAATTTATATATTGTCAGGTTTTTGTAAAAATTATAATTTATATAATTTTTTAGTGTTATCTTCATTATGTACTTCTTCGTTTTAACCATGTAAATGTTAAACAACAAAATAACACTTTCAAAATTAAATAATAAAATACACTGAAGTTATTTTTTTTAACTGTACACAAACTAACGAATTGCATTTAAGTATCAAAAACGTTAAAGTTAAATATAATTTTAAAAACAAATAAAAATTAAAATAAAACTGCAATAGTAAACTAAAAAGGAAAAAAAAATCATATTAAATTAAATAGATCAAATAAAGATTAAGATTTTCACAATTAAAGTAGTCACAATAAAATAAAATAAATTCAGATTTTCATCTAATTCAAAATCTTTAGTTTAAAAGGACAGATTTGAGACTGAGTGAGATATAAAAAGACTTCCTATATTTGTTGAAGATATAGATTCCTTTTATTTTTCTTCTCTTTCTAAAAAATAACAAAACATCACTTGCTAAAGTCAGAAAATAAAAAGACTTCTAAATAAAAGAAAAGTTATAAAACATGAAACAATACAAACAATGGCCAAAGGAATTCCTTGTTTCAATCAAACAGGGCGTGTCGTTCTATTTCTATTTCAGAAAGAACAAAAAAGAAAGTACATTCTGTGAGAAATAATACTTTTTTTGTGCTTTTCATGGAAGAAATGAAGATCAACAAGAATAAAAAAGTTGGAAAATTACCATTAATTTTTAATTACTGTATAGCCCCCAAAGTTTTCTAGATACCTTAATAAATTTTAAAGAATTATTATAAGAACAGTGGTTATATATATCTATTTAATAACTTACAATAAAATAAAACAAAATAACATTATAATAAATAATAAAATTAATATGTAAAATAATGTTAAATTAATTAATAATATATAATTAATTATATAATGATATGCTATTAATAATTACATTAATGGCCCAATTGTAACAGGCGAAGTTTATATGCAAATAAACGTTTTTTAACTTCATTGGTGGCGTCCGCTGCAATCAAGCCGGTCAAAAACGATGAAAAACAAGGAAATTCGATAATAAATGTGACAACGATTGTAAAGCGTATTTTATCGATAATTTGATTGTATGGTGGGAGTTTTCTGCGTTTTGAGTCCACAACAATGCGGGGCAATAACCTCTTAACAGTCAAGCAGTTGTAATTGTTGTTCATAAGTGGAGCACAAGAACCATCTATATTCAAAAAAACAAAAACTTGTAATAAAAGAAGCAGTGAATGTAGCAGCTGATATAGCTGAAATTAATGTATTTTTTTTCTGAGTATATTACAGGATTGGGCTCAATAAAAAAGTAGACCGCAATGTACTTCCGTTTCTTTCATGGACTTGGGTGCCGACCCACGGACTTCACACAAGAGTTTTATATGCTGCTGCAATATATCCATGTGGTTAACGCTGAATCTGCTATTTCCATGTCAACGTAGTGGTCAAAATCTTGATATTCTGAAACAACATACTTTTTAAGTATATTTTTGAAGGTATAATAATAATAACTTTAATTTCTAATACTTCTAATATATGTTAATATTAAACATATGATTATTTATTTACAATTATTTTTATTACCATCATTTAAATTTGAAAATGAATTCATTACAGGTCCGAAGTGCGCGTCTGTTGCAACAAAGAAACTGAAAATCATTAAGATTCACAAGTTTAACTTTTAAAAATTGCTAGTGCAGATCAAAGACGTGTATATATATATATATATATATATATATATATATATATATATATATATATAGTCTTGTATACAATTAGTTGATATTTTTAGAAAATGCTTGCATTATCTATACTTCTGCTACAGCTTTGGTTGTACTCCCCTCCCCCCACACACACGTTTGTAAATATTAAGGTGATAAAGTTGTAGGTTTTTTTTAATTTTTTTTTTATTGTGTCTGTTATAATTTACCTATAATCCTATCCATGATGTTATTTCTTTGTTAAGAATGAACACAATAAGTCTGTAAATCAAAGGATATTAAATTTGAGCTAAAGGGATTGTAGTGAGAAGGATGCAAATAATACTTATACCATCATAAGGGAAATAGATCAAAATTATTGTGGCACAATTGAGGACCAATGTAACAGCTCCCGTTTCATACTACATCCTCTATAATGCTGAATCTGCTACATCTCCATTGCTATAGTGGCTAATGAGATCAAGTGTAAGTGTCAAGTATTTGAAAACAACAACGTAACTTTGATATGAAAAGTTCCTCCTTCAGGAAAAAAAAAGGTCCTTTATTAAATCTTTTAACGGATTACCCCAAATATACTTGTACGTATCGAATATTTATATTTTTCGGAACACGAAGAGTTGACTCGTTTGGGAACTTATTTTTAATTCTGGATTAAAACATCTAACGATGGCTACATTTCTTTCGATTCTAAGTCAATCATTTCTATTAAGTTACTCGTCATTCCATCGTGACTTGATGTTGTCTTCAGTGGCCAAAACATAGCTGTTTCAATGTTTTCAATGCTGAAAAGAGGGTTGGGGATTTGCGTGTTATTTTTTCCCTCTTCCATTCACCTTCAGTTATTTTAAGAAAATAAATGAAGACATTTCGAGAGATAATAGTAGAATATTCGAAATTTTAGTCGATAAATTAGATTACAGTTCCCATTATAACAGAGTGATCAGCATTCGTTCGAATGTTTGCCGTTCATCAGGTGTCAAAGATTTAACTCGAAAAATAAATCGTTTTCTCTCTTCTTACAAAATTTCCACAGCCGTAAAATCTTTAATGAATTACCAAAACTGACATCATGCCGAGTGGCTTTGAAAGTTTGGATTTTTTTTTTTATGCTTCTCCTTATCTATTCAATTTGAAACAAACTGATTTTGTATGCATGGTTGTTCAAGTGTATGAACGGGTTAACGTACAATCCGAATGGAATAATTTGTACTTAAATTTCTAAAATAAAAATTAAATAGTATATAATTACAACTTACAAAACATCACTATAACAATGCATGCTTTCTATTATAGTCAGGAAATTTGTTCGGAAACAAAACGGTATTAAAAAAAAATGATGCACTGAAAGGTTAAATCTTATAACTAAACAGCAAATAATACATCAAGTATGCCAAATTCAGTATCAATTCTATCCTTTTTTGTCGAATGATGTTAATATAAGTTTATCTCCCTTATCGAAGTCATCACTCACTTTGTCTCGAAACCTCACAGCTCAACTGATGCACTAACGCTTCTGCTTCCCATCTGGAGGAATAATGGCAGCTTTATTGACATGTGATCCACCTTGCTGTTGATCGAATACCTCCTAGACATTTCTTGATTGCTTTCTTTTCTTTATAGTTTTAACTGAGTTTTTTCAACAAAATGATGTTTCTTTTATAATTTTTGTCACACCTTCACTTGTTGGTTAATTTTTTTTCTCTTACTACTTGGTTTTTTTTTTTGTGGTTATTTAATTTGTCCATCGATTTATTTTATTTTTTTTATCACCAAACTTTTATTTCTCCTCTTGTTATCTCCCAAAGGGTTTTACGAGGCTTTAACCAGACGCAACCCTTTGGCGGTAACACGTTTCGCAGTTTGTCACTAATAATTCAGGGGATAAGTTTGCTTTCTTCCGTGTAATCGAAAACGTCGTGGAGAAAAAAGATTTAAAGTGAGACACTTTAGTAAAGTGTCCTGCTGAGTTTGGTGTTGTTCTTCTTTTAATGAAAGAATTTATTGTGCTAGATGCCAGTGGGGCTATTGCAGATCCCTGTTTCAATTTAAAAGTTGTCATTTCAAATAGAATGTGTCTGAAAAAAATTCTAAACTTGTTGTAATTGAGTGTTGATTTCAAATCATATTACCGTTTTTTTCCCTCGATCTATTAGAGAAACGCAAATGAAAAATAGGGAGAATATAGAAAAAAGGCAGGAACTTTGGTAGAGCCCCTACTCAATTTGGGTGACTCGAGAATTGTCTCGTTTTATAAATAAAAAATGATGGGCTATTTTCAGGTACTTGAAAATATTTTACAGTTTTAATTTCACAAAGTTTGAGTCTGAGGAAAAATTATTCCTTTTTTGTGATTGGGTGTGGATTAGAAATCAATAGTTTATTTTAACATGATGGGCCTCAATATTACTTTCATTTATGCCTAGAATATTTGAATTTGCTTCCAGAAATCAGAAAACATGATGCTGTTTGGGACAATATGTGCAAACGTTTTTCGCCTTGATAGTCAGGCTCCTGGTGGAAGGTTTCTGGATTTTCTCCCATATGACACACAAATACCGATACATTACAGTTCTCTCTTCATCACCCATCGGTGGGGTATTGGATATATACATGAGGCTATATAAGGCCCACAAAATGTTAAAATACAAAATAAAACATTTGAATTCAAAACTCGGTTGAAAACCCGCAGTGTCGAGTAAAAAGTCAAATGAAGGTGGGCAAGATAAACTCGTAGGTTGGGAGGCGCCGGGAAGTAATAGAGAACCTTTAGATGGGATTCATGAAAGCATTTGCTCTATGATATTGTAGCAATGCATTTCAGTAGATTAAAATCTAATGGTACACGCAATGTAAAGATGAATCTTCTATATATCAGCCGACGTACATAAAATTGGTTTATTGTGGTAAAACAACTCCGAGATTATTACATATAAAAGCAAATAAATATTTATAAATATTTTGCAAAATAAATCATTTGAAAGTTTTTATATAATTTTAAATTTTTATAAAATTCTTTTTCATAACAAATTACCTATTTATCTGAAGACATTTCTTATATATATATATATATTTTACTTTTATATAAATTAAAATATATTCTAAAATATCTGTTTTAAATTTTGCATTCAGTGTTTTTTTTTTCTGTTTTAATTTTTAGTTAAATAAAAAATGCAATATTTCTCATAAAAATGTCACTAATTTTTTTTATCACGATCGTTTTTTTTTTACTGTGAAGTACTTTAAGAATGTTTTTTTTTTTTCTATTTTTTAGAAGACTTTCACTTATAAGTGTCAAAGTGCCACTAAAATATAAATACACAATTTCATATAGACTCGTCAATATTACTGACAGTAACCATAAGTTGGGACGAGACTCGAGTCGTGATTTCGGCTTGAACAATTATAAAAGCAAAAGATGAAACTATTTTAATGTACGAAACCACAACGCTCTTCAAACATGCGCAATCGGATGTTTAATATAAAATGAGAAAACAAAAAATAAATTTATCCCAGCTATGTTTTTAGTCAGTCAGATGTAATTTCGGATTTATTGTGGAAGGGATTCAAATCATGTATTGTGAGCTCGAAACTCGGGTAAGTTGGTCCGAAGTGATAGCTTTCTTGGGATTCCCAACTTCTATTCTATAGAAGGACATTTTGGTCTAGAGATTTAACGTTCCTACTCAGTATAGTCACAGCCGTCGTTCGAATCTATTACTATTCCGCCTGTTTATGTTATTATATAATTATTAATATACGAAAGGATTTGTTTGAACCTTTTGATTGCTTTTGACAATGGGTTTGAATCGGTAACATTCTCATTTGGCGATAAAAGGGACCAGAAATCAGTAGGAAAAAATATTCACAATTCCGATGACCTGTTCCAATAACGTACAATGTACTTTCATTGTACGTTATTTTGCGGCATTCTCATTTCACAAAAATGAAATCTAAGTGGTAAACTGCCTCATTAAAATTTATTTCAAACTATTTGTACCAGATATAAGCAACACCATGGTAGGAAAATAGCTGCGTACTCAACTTACAGATCAGACATCAATCGGCAAAAATAATTATTAATTTGCAGAAGGCCTATCCAATGCATTGGCGACGATTTGGCGATATTTACATTTGAAAAAGGACGGGACGATACCATTGCATAAATGCTTCATTATAATACAATTAAAGAACGATGTTTTAAAACAATTTGAACTAGAAATGCACCCAACCATGGAGGCAGAACGACTGCATACCCAATCTACAGTTTAGAGTTTAGAGGGCAAAAGTAATTATTATTCAGTAGATGCCCTAAAGGTAGACGTATTACCCCCTAACTGGACGTTATCGCTGGAATCAACGCCAAATAGCAAGATGAATCGCCCATCTATTACCGCGCGCGAAAATATAATGAATTATGAATATTTCCCTTTATGTAATTGCAATTCGCATTCGTTTTCGCCGGCATCAGTGCGCAATTATTTTTAAAGCATGTATTTCAGTGGAATGAAATATCTTCACATTAACTTAATGGACGTGTGAATGCTTATGTGTGTTTGATTTCTGACTTCGAAGCTAGTGATAAACCTTATTTCTAGAAACTGTACCATTTGTTCGATAAAGGCTTCTTAATTGTCCATATTCGCCAACAATTATCGTTCATTAACTGTTTGTGAATGAATAAGTCACAATTACTGGCATAAAGGAAACATAGATAATGATTCACTTTGCTAATGATGAGATATTCAGTAACTCCATTGAAGATATGTATTTTGCAGTTTATAAACCATACAAAGTAGTAATGACTCCGTGAATTCACAAAATGGCAATCAAGCATAAAAGAACAATTAATTATTGCTTTCCCATTTAAATTTTTTTATTTTGCAGAATAACGCTATTAACGTATCATGTGTACGAACATAATTTCAATGCAAAATATATTTCTATCAAATGTGTATATAAATTATCAATAAACGATTATACAACTCCTAATCATCATCATTGGCGCAACAGCACCATGGTGTGCCAAGACCGTCTACCTACTGGCAGATTTCGAGACAGAAGAAGTTATCTTTTTACGGATAGGGTTGTCAGCCCTGCGCTCAACGTTCTACAGTCCTTAAAACGGTACAACTCTAATGGATAATAATACACTCATGTCCATAAATTAAGGATAATTCAGAATCACACAGAAATTGAACTCTAAAATAAAAATTTCACCTGTAGAATTATCACACACATCTTGAAGAAGAATATGCAATTACAGGAAACCACCAGATGGCGTGGATAGTACGTCACAATGACGAGAGTGTAAGAGAGGTGTATATAAGGAATGGTGGCAAAGAAGTAAAATTGTTCACAAGCGCTTTAAAAGCCTTTCAGTGCAATAACCGCATAGTTATGGCACAAAGGAAGCATTTGGATGATTTTTTTACGTGGTAGAATTATCGGACGACTGGGAATGTGGACGTACCCAACTGAAAGTATCCGAGGAACTTGGAATCGCCCAGAGTGTCATCTCCAGGCTTTGGCAACGATTCCAAGATGATGGTAATGTGAGTAGATGTTACAGCACAGGTCGCCCCCGAGTTACAACGCCGAATGAGGACCGGTATTCAGCAGTTACTGCCAAAAGAAACAGACGGAGCACAGCATCAGACCTGTCTCGTCAGCTACCGGTACGACAGTTTCAAGGCAGACCGTGTACAGACGCTTAGGGCACATCGGTCTATATGCTGTAGGCCTGTCAGATGTGTTCCACTTTCCGCAACTCACTGTCGCCTGCGATTAACCTGGAGTAGAGAGCATGCATTGTGGACACCGCAACAGTGGTCTGGTGTGATGTTTTCCGACGAGTCCAGGTTTAGTTTGCAGTCTGATTCTCGCCGGACTTTCATATGGAGAGCGCCAGGTACCCGTTACCACCAAGAGAACACCATTGAACGACACCGTTACGGTGATGCAGGATGGCTCGCTTTGGGGAGGAATTATTCTTGGTTCCAGAACTGACCGCATGTTCAGAGTGTAACGATGACAGGCCACATCTATCGGGATGTCATTCTGGAACAACATGTACGTTTGTTTCGGGGCGCCATGGGAGCTGAATTTCTGTTTATGGATGACAACGCCCGTCCTCACCGTGCAAACATTGTTGACGAATGCCTTCAATTGGAGGATATCACCCGTATGGATTGGCGAGCATACTCACTGGACGTGAATCCAATAGAGCATGTGTGGGATATGGTTAGCTGACGAATTGCAGCCCGTCAACCCCTCCCGCCTGTCAACCGGAACAACGGAGGGCATTGCTTGGTGAGTGGTGTAATATTCCCCAAGATTGGAATGATAATTTGATACTCAGCATGTTTAGGCGTTGTAAGGCCTGTATTGCATCGTCCGGGAGACATACTCCATATTAACCATCATACTAACCATGTTATACTGTTTTTGTAAATAGGTTCTTTTTGAAATTTGCTCCAGGGAGTAAAAATCGCAATTTTTATTAATTATGTCAAACATATGGCATCTTTTTTGCTCTTTACCTTTTGTTTCATAAATAGACTTTACAAATAAGTCAAATTTGTTTTGCTTCTGTCTTTGTCTCTTTCTTTGCCTGAACTTCATTATCCTTAATTTATGGACATGAGTGTATTTCGATGATGCAAAAAGTCATCACACTTTACTTCTACCCGCCAACAAATGCGTCAAAGCTCGTCAATTATGATGTACAATGTATTTTACAACTTTTACAATTCTATTTGGGTTTTTTTTTTTTTTTTGTTTTTTTTTTTTTTTTAAATCTGACTGTATACCATCAATGATTCAGTTCCTTGATTGTCTTAATCGATTGATAGTTTTCATTGAACTTAGATTCTTTTGGATATAATTAACTCAGATTTTTGCATTCTTCAAAACTAGTTTCTATTTTTAGTATAGCATGCATTATGTTATATATCCTAAAATTTGTTTTAATGTAATCAAATCAAATTCTGGAGCATAATTATGGTTCAATGGCAATTTACTGAAACTAACTGGCAGGATGGTTCAAGTTCGAATCCGTTCCTTACTGTCAGTGTACGCGATGGTGATTGTAACAGAATGTATAAGGAACTGAGTCAGGCTGCTTGGTAGTATATATTGGTAGGTGTATATTAAGGTATATATTGGTAGGTGTATATTAAAGTATATATTGGTATATATTAAGTAGTTAATTTAATGTACATGCAAAAGAATTATAACTAACTAAATCCAATGTAAAATGAGGAATAAAAGATGAATAATTTAGTCAGAACTGTGATGTTCAAATATATTATGAATTCGAATTCGGTTAAGTTTCGAGTCGTTTAACGGGGCTGTACGAAGCCGACGTTCTTCCTTAAAATATTTCAATATTCTTTTATCTTTTATCCTTTCGCGTCTTTGACAGACACCTACAAGAATCGCTATCAAAATTCCCTAAAAAACTTGCTAACTTGCTAAAACTTGATAAAACTTGGGAACGAAGTCCGTTTGGCTCAGAAATTAACAGTGTGTTCTAGTCCTAAAACTACGCCCCTAGAAAACAGAAGATTCTGTAGTAAATTCAATGATATTCAGAGAGCTCCACATGGAGTCTGCGACACAGTATCCAAATTGTTTATCAGCAATTTAAACGAACATCCCCAAGAATGTCCTCTGTATAATTTGAATCTTACGTCCCTCTTGTCATGGTAATTAAAGATCATTCTAGTTTTCAAGCTAACCATAATCTTTTCAGATCTTTTGAATTTACATCAACAGCGGATAACAAGAATTCAGTTTCTTCTTCCCTCCATAACGAAACTTCTTTACAAGGCGGTGAAAATGTGAGGAGACACGCAACCTTTCGTGATATAAAATAATATGTTAAAATTAAACCATCTTTAACTGTCGTTCATTGGAGATGCATCCATCGGTTTCTCGGTCGAGAATCTGACAATATTCCTGCATTCTATCATGAAAGCTGCCGCCTCCTTTTGAAAGTGAGTTGAACGAGCTTTATGGATTCCCTTTACGTGCTCTCTCATTCAACAAACCCACTCAACTAACCTTCAACAAACCCGCTTTCCTAAATCGAACACGAGGTACTTACTTGTGTTCGAGGCACAAGCGATCCCGAAGGAAGCACTTGGGGGAAGATAGAACGTGACGATATTGAATCTGTTTAAGCGAGCGATTCACAGGCTACAGAAAGCTGTGGTCCACGTATCTTCATTGGAAAAAAATCATTAATTGCTGGTGCAAAAATAAAAATGGATTATATATATACTAACGACTAGACAATACTTCAATTGTTAAATATTATAATAAAAATGGCTTGAATTAAATAATTCATTTTTTCTTGTTGTTAAATTAATTAGTTGCCAACAGGAATCCAATTTTGCAGTCTTTCGTTCTTTTTTTTCTTTCTAATGCAGCTGGAATACACTTAGACAGCTGTCTTAGATGCCTCAAGGCAAGCGCTGCACAGACGTTACTCACTTTGCATTACCCAGGGTGCGCGTGTAACTTGAAAATAAGCCACTGTCGCGGAGTAACAATGCCCCCGCAACGCTCTATGATCCTATTAGACCGGCACCTACGGTTTAAAGTGGATTCCGAACTACTACAAACATCCATGGCACCGCAGGGACTCGAAAGCGAAACCTGTGGTACCGAGCGCCTGATCGCTAGCCACTCGGCCATTCAGGGCCCTCTATCTTTCTTTAAGATTTTGAATTCATTGCCTCGGGAAAAAATTAAAAAAAAAGTTACGGATTAAAAATGTATAATGCAATGTACAGAATTCTAAATGTAAAATAAAAAGAAATAATTTTCAATTTGTACTCAAGTTCAATCAAATATAAAAGAAAACAGCTCTATAAATTTTCTTCAAAGAATTTCCATCCTGAGGATTTATTGTAAACATCTTCACGATGCTCACCGGAGCTATTCTTTTATTGTTTTCAAATTTCCAAAACTTGGAAACTTATCTCTTTTCCACGATATTTGTATTTATTCTTATCGCAAAATATAGATGAAACACAGTTAGTATCCCAATGAAAATGTAGACAACTAAATTGCAAAAAGTCTAAGATTCAAGTCCGATGGTGGAGTCCTCTGTAGTCACTGCTCGCAGAAACTAAATAACAATTGTGACAGCGTGTCCAAGTGTCTCGCATCAATAGTCCACCTCTCATGTAAGAACTTTTCCTGTTTTATTCCGTATGACACGAGAATGCTAGTAAGTTACTATTAAAAGTCTTCCCAGAAATCAATGCCGGCCCCTCATTCCCCTCATGGGTTGTTCGTGCTGTATATAACAAAACACTAGGACCACTGATGTAAAGTTTATATTTAAATAAATTATGCACATGTATATAGAAGAGAAAGGTGTAAATTTTAAATATTTTTTTCGGTTTTTCATGCAGTCGTCTGCCTTTCATAAAGATAAAATTTTAATCAGAAGATTCAGAGAAATTGGACAGTGGAATTCATAGCAACAGCATTAAAAAGCTCACTCAGGTTGAAAAAGATCTACCACAATGCTTTTATAGTATCTCTATAAACAGCATATGAAATGGATTCCAAAAAAGTCGTTCGTAACCATGCAATTTTCCTTTATTTGACTTTCACTACTTTATAAAAAATAAATTAAAAGGAAAAAGAGCCAGAGTTCCATGAACAACCGAAAAAACTGAAAACAGCTTTTTTTTTTTCAGTCATTTGAACAGACAAAAAAAAAATTGTCATTCTAAATCTACTAAAATTGTGGCAAAACTCAATTCATTATCTTTTTTCTTTTTGGAATTGATAAAAAACGACACGAGTATTTTATGAAGAGCAAATATTTCAACTGAAAGGGCATTTGTATCTCAGCGATGTATAATGAAGAGCTTTTTTTTTTTTATTGATTTTACATTTTTCTTATAACATTTTTTTCTATTTTAGTTCTCTTGGGGAAAATTGAGATAGAAGTCATTTAAAATAAATGAGTTGTTTGATTTGGAGTGCAACTGATTTTAATCTACTAAGTATTTAGACTTTATTTTCTGGTGCCTAAAGGGAAATCCTTTGAGGATGATAAAAAGAAATCACGGTTTCAAAAGATGAAAGCCAATTTGAAAATCTAGTGTTAGATTTATTGAAAATATATTTTAAAATGACTCAGAAAATAACTGGAAAAATTATTCGATACATGCTTATTGCCGTGCGTTTAAAATTGTTTCGATTTCCTTAACAAATAAAAAAAATATTTTTCTAAAAACTCATTTCAATGCTTTAGATCGAGGAATCCTATTTTTTTAAAATTTCAACATTAAAATCAATGCCTTTTTGAAAAAATATACACTGAAGTGACAAAAGTCATGGGATAGCAATATGTAAATTTTCAGATGGCAGTAGCATCGTGTAGAACAGGTATAAATGCGCAGTGCTTTCGCAGAGCTTTCATTTCTGTTCAAGTTATTCATGTGAAGAGGTTTTGACGTGATGATGACCGCACGACGGGAATTAACAGACTTTGAACGCGGAATGTTAGTTGGAGCTAGACGCATGGGTCATGCCATTTCGGAAATCGTTAGGGAATTCAACATTCCCAGATCCACTGTGTCAAGAGTGTGCCGAGAGTATGAAATTACAGGCATAACATCCCACCATGGACAGCGCAGTGGTCGACCGCCTGCACTTAACGACCGAGACCGGCGACGTCTGCAAAGAGTCGTAAATTCTAACAGACCAGCAACACTGCGTCAAATAACCGCAGAAATCAATGTGGGACGTACAAGGGACTTGTCTGTTAGAACTGTGCGGAGAAATTTGGCTTTCTTGGGCTATTCCAGCAGAAGACCGACTCGAGTGCCTTTACTGACAGAACGACATCGCTTGCAGCGACTCTCGTGGGCACGTGAGCATATCGGTTGGTCCCTAGATGAATGGAAAACCGTGGCCTGGTCCGATGAGTCACGATTTCAGTTGGTAAGAACTGATGGTAGGGTTCGAGTGTGGCGCAGACCCCACGAAGCCATGGACCCAAACTGTCAGCAAGGCACTGTTCAAGCTGGTGGTGGCTCCGTAATGGTGTGGCATTGTTTTTCATGGCATGGACTTGGTCCTCTGGTGCGACTGGACCGAACATTGACTGGAAATGCTTATGTTCAGCTACTTGGAGATCACTTGCAGCCATTCATGGACTTCATGTACCCAAACAACGATGGGATTTTTATGGATGACAATGCGCCATGTCACCGGGCCACAACTGTTCGCGATTGGTTTGAAGAACATTCTGGACAATTCCAACGAATGATCTGGCCACCTAGATCGCCCGACATGAATCAAATCGAGCATTTATGGGACATCATCGAGGGTCTGTTCGTGCCCAAAATCCTGCACCATCAACGCTTTCACAATTATGGACGTCTATCGAGACAGCATGGCTCAATATTCCTGCAGAAGACTTCCAACGACTTGTTGAGTCCATGCCACATCGAGTTGCTGCACTTCGGCGGGCGAAAGGAGGCCGACACGATATTAAGAGGTATCCCATGACTTTTGTCACTTCAGTGTATTTCCTAACTATCCATCAATTCTTTGCATAAAAATTAATTCTTTAGTTAAACTAACAAAAAATATGGTAAATAGTATAAAATGCATTTTAATTAGTTGCATAATTTACTCATTTTCAAATTTGAAATATATAAATTTACTACAGCTTTAATATTCAAAATCATATTGTTTATTTCATTAATTTACTACCTTAGTGGAAAAAATATCCTGTTTTTAAAAATTAAAAACTTTTTATGTAAAATTTTTACAGTTTGCATAGAATCACCATAATATGATATGTACTGCTTATTAACTGTATATGAATTGTATTTTAATACCCAATAATCAATAAGAGTCCAAAAATGTCCCGATTCGATTCCAGTAACAGTGTCCTTTGCAGTTATTGCTTTTAGAAAAGATAAGAATCGATAAGAATTAGGACAATGTGTATAAATGTATCACATAAATATTTCAGGTGTCTTTAGTGAATTTATCTCTTTTTCTCACACACAAATGTTTGGCCGTTACTTCTGTCTTGGCAAAGTGTTCTATTCAAAGACTGTGTGGGATCTGTTTATGGCATACACAGGAAGAACACGTGGTTCAAAAGTGTTTATAAAAAATTATATATATATGTAATACCACCCATTATCCTCCTTTCGACTCCCCGATCTAAAATTAGCACATTAAGTTATTTTACTAATCCCCTATTTACACTCATGTCCATAAATTAAGGATAATGAAGTTCAGGCAAAGAAAGAGGCAGAAGCAAAACAAATTTGACTTATTTGTAAAGTCTATTTATTAAACAAAAGGTAAAGAGCAAAAAAGATGCTATACGTTTGACATAATTAATAAAAAATTGCGATTTTTACTCCCTTGACCAAATTCAAAAAGAACTATATTTACAAAAACAGTATAACATGTTTAGTATGATGGTTAATATGGAGTATGTCTCCGCGACGATGCAGTATAGGCCTTACAACGCCTAGGCCTGCTGAGTATCAAATTATCAATCTGATCTTGGGGAATATAACACCACTCATCAAGCAATGCCCTTCGAAGTTCCCGTTGACAGGTGGGAGGGGGTTGACGGGCTGCAATTCGTCGGCCAAGCATATCCCACACATGCTGTATTGATTCAAGTCCGGTGAGTAGGCTGGCCAATCCATACGGGTGATATCCTCCAATTGAAGGCATTCGTCTACAATGTTTGCACGGTGAGGACGGGCGTTGTCATCCATAAACAGAAATTCAACACCCATGACGTCCCGAAATAAACGTACATGTTGTTCCAGAATGGCATCCCGATAGATGGGGCCTGACATCGTTACACTCTGAACATGCAGGTCAGTTCTGGAACCAAGAATAATTCCTCCTCAAATGAGCCATCCTGCACCACCGTAACAGTGTCGTTCAATGGTGTTTTCTTGGTGGTAACGGGTACCTGGCGCTCTCCATATGAAAGTCCGGCGAGAATCAGACTGCAAACTAAACCTGGACTCGTCGGAAAACATCACACAAGACCACTGTTGCGGTGTCCACAATGCATGCTCTCTACTCCAGGTTAATCGCAGGCGACAGTGAGTTGCGGTAAGTGGAACACATCTGACAGGCCTACAAACATATAGACCATTTTACCCTAAGCGTCTGTACACGGTCTGCCTTGAAACTGTCGTACCGGTAGCTGAAGAGAGCTGACGAGACAGGTCTGATGCTGTGCTCCGTCTGTTTCTTTTGGAAGTAACTGCTAAATACCGGTCCTCATTCGGCGTTGTAACTCGGACACAACCTGTGCTGTAACATCTACTCACATTACCATCATCTTGGAATCGTTGCCAAAGCCTGGAGATGACACTCTGGGCGATTCCAAGTTCCTCGGATACTTTCAGCTGGGTACGTCCACATTCCAGTCGTCCGATAATTCTACCACATAAAAAATCATCCAAATGCTTCCTTTGTGCCATAACTATGCGGTTATTGCACTGAAAGGCTTTTAAAGCGCTTGTGAACTATTTTACTTCTTTGCCACCATTCCTTATATACCCCTCTCTTACACTCTCGTCATTGTGACGTACTATCCGCGCCATCTGTTGGTTTCCTGTAATTTGCATATTCTTTTCAAGATGTGTGAGATCCTTCTACAGGTGAAATTTTTTATTTTAGAGTTCAATTTCTGTGTGATTCTGAATTATCCTTAATTTATGGACATGAGTGTAACTCGCGTTTCCAAATTATCTCATAAAAGCATCTTCTTGCCTTATCCGTAATTAATTGTTTCCTTAAAAGTCCTTTTTATGAAACCTCTCGAATTTTTTTCATTTCTAACGCTCTAATATACTAACCAGAATATCTTTAATAGGTGGTTTTTGATTTTGTTCACTGTGATTGCCAAATGCCTCATAACTTTTTCATTCTATGGACATAGTGTTTTCTGATCTCCTGAAGATTAACCCTCAATTTTTAAATCCTTAAATATTTTAATAAAATCAAGTAAACGAAGTTAAGACTTTCCAATTATCAGCTAAATCCGTTTGGGTTTCGACTGGAGGAACTTCCGAGGCTTGCTACATTGTATAAATAAAGTAGAAATAACTCAACTTTCATGATAAAATTTTAAAACTTTTTTTTTGCCGCTTTTCATAATCATTTATCTTTCAGAGTGTACGATAATTATACTAAATATTCATGATTAATTGAGGTACACGTGTTTACAGGTAACGGTAGTTATCTACATTTATATTAAAGTTTAATAAACATGTTCGTGTGGTTAATAATATACGGTTGTATTACAGTTCAAAACAGAGTTTCATTATAAAAATTGCCTGAAACGTTATTTCTATACGATCAAGAAAAAGCTCCATTTTCGTAAATGATGGGTTGAAGCAAATGCTATAAGACAGAAACAAACAAATCTTTTCCTGTTTATTTTCCAACAGTTTGCATTCAATCAATTTTGTGAGTGCTGATTTTCTTTTCTTGAATGTTAGGAACTTCTATTTATGATAGTTACCATTCTGCGCTATCCATTGTCCATTTTTCCATTTTTCTGTGATTTTACGCTCTTTGAATTAAAAAGAGAAGAGGAAAAGAAGACAGAGGAGAGGGGCTGAATTCCTTCCATATTGGCAGTTTTCAGCTTTACACCTCCCATGTTGTTGGATATGGTGACTATTTGGCACGAAAGAAACTGGAATTGCATATTCTTTCCAGACCCTGTATATTCCTTTTGGCCTTTGTGCCAACAACGATGCGGAAAAAAAAAGTAGATAATGTTAGTGCTTTAGTTTTCCATTTTCTACGCTTCGTTAGAGGAAACATGGATAGAAAAAGAGGAATCCAAATAATCTAGTGACATTTTATAATTAATATTTTACAAATCAACTTTTTTTTCACAAATTAACTTTTCCAGTTATTTTATAGAAATTCGTTGTTTATATTTAAAATATATTTTTATTTTATGTATTATTGATGTTTCTGATGTTTCTTTTATTGTCTTTATCTAAGTCTTCTATGTTCTACTCAAAGTTTGAAATTAAAATTTAATGCAAATATCTACCAATGTCCATTCTATATTAATTTATTTCATTGAACAATATAATCTTCTTTATTTTGGAAAGTTGAAAATCAATCTCTTAAATATGCTGTTATTTATTGAGATAAATTGAATCTTTATAATGGACTAAGTCTTCTATGTCTGTCTACTCAAAAGTTTGAAATTAAAATTTAATGCAATTTCATCTACCAATGTCCATTTTATATTAATTTATTTCACATTGCATCATGTTTGTCAATAAAATCCATTAAACTTTATTGCATTCATTTTGGAAAGTTGAAAATCAATCTCTTAAATATGCTGTTATTTATTGAGATAAATTGAATCAGAATTTATAATGGAAGACTAGTCTTTTCCGGCTGTTAATAATCCAAATATTGTATATTATGCGCTTTCATTCAGTCATGAGGGCGATGATTGTTTTTGAATTTATAAACAAAAACATAGCATATATATATATATGAATCATATATATAAGACAGCTCTTTTGACATATATATATATATATATATATATATATATATATATATATATATATATATATATATATATATATATATATATATATATATATATATGACAGCACAAGACAGCACATTTTTTGGTAAATAGAAGAAATATGAGTGTGGGGATGAAATCAGGTTTATGAAATTTTCGACTAAACTCAATTAAAGTGAACTTTGATCTTTAAAAGCACCACACCAAGAACGCTTTAGATCAATTACTGTAATGTAACCATGAGTGAACGTTTAAGAACTTTCCGCAAGTACAGTGAACACTATAAACAAGACAACACGATTCTTCGAAAGACTGCGCCAGTTAATCAAATGAATTGTGCAACCACACCCTTGGACGGCAATTTGAGGTGAAATAAATAAATGAGATTGTGCTTTTTTTGACATTATGAGTGGAATTCTATGCTATAGAAAAAAAGTTTTTTGTATTGATGGACATTAACACAACACTTATTTTATCCAAACTGTTTACGAGTAACTTGCATATATATACTAGTATATTAAAAGTATTTCTTTCTTTCGTAAATTGCTCTAACTTATCTTATTATATATAACATATTATCTTTGAATCTGTGAAATCTTTTTAATATAATTCTATCGTTATATCTTATTTTCATAAAAAAATTCAAGTAACTTTTTTTGAAAACCGTTTTATTTTTCTGGAGGTAATTGAGTTCGCAATAGAAACTTCTTGCACGACGCCGATAAAATCCATTTGCAGCTTGTCATCTCAGGCAAGATAAGCAGAAAAGAGAAAAGAAGAATTCCATTTCTTTTTTTTTTTTTTTTTGGTTCCGAAATTAAATATTCTTCTCGGTCGAAACAGGAAAGATGAAGCACTCCCAACATCGAGCTGATTTACGAAGCAATCAAGTTAAAAGAGGCGACTCAGACGAGGATGATGTCCCTGTTAAGAAAATTGTGTCATTGTGGCATAAACGGCCCTTATTGTCTATAGGGAGCTACAAAAAAAAAAATAAAAATAATAATAAAACTTCGTCAAATAGTCTAATCAACTAAAATTTGAAGAACATCCTTTACATTAGGCAATAATGCAAATTTATCGACTTACTTCTCTTTAGAGATAAGAGACTCACTCTCTTTTTAAATTAATGACATGATTTGTCAAATAATTTGGCAGTTAATGTCTTAAACAATCATTGAAATGAGCTGATTCAATGAAATATCGAATACAAAATCTTTACCGGAACTTATGTTATGCCTTTTAAAAAAATAAAATATTTAAAGAGCGTTACTAAAAATTTAAAATTTTCGCAAAAGTGATACAGGCCAATTACATTACTGCAAAAATAGTAATTTTTTTTCACAATGCATGAAAAAATTATTCATGACTGATCTTAATTAACAAAGTTGACATTCAATGAATAACAGATGAACTCTGGTTCAACAGATAAGACGTTTCAAAGCAATTTCGCAGGAAAAACAGCCTTCACTGATAAATTGAAAAGGAGTCATTCTGTAGCATGATTGTGCAAAGGTCTTTCGATTTGCAACAGAAAATATATATACAGAAAATATAAAATAAATATATATATAGAAAATAAATATATAAAAAGATATATATAAAAATAAATATATATTTATATACTCTATATATAAAGCATGAGACTTTTAGCGTGAATGTATCTGATGTTTTCTATAACAAAAAAAACTATTATTTTTCTTTTTTGTTGTAGACAGCCATAAATCACGAAACAATTTATAAATACTTTTTTAATTACAAAGCCACTATTTCTTATAGTCATGTTGTTCTTTGATTTCATTAATTCAGTTTGATTTATAATCTGTTTTTAAAGACACATCACTTATTTTTTGAACATGTGTAATTGTCCTCACATGCTCTATGCTTATATTCTTTACATTTTTAATGAGATGCAGTACTTAATATTTAGTTCTAAATTGTTAATTTTTTTCTAAAAAAACCCGTCATTTTGGTGAAAAACTTTTAAAGTAATTCAACGATAATTATGGGGATGGCAAATCTTTACTGGACGGTGCGCAGTCGAATGGCCGATCTGTCGCGGATGGGCGTTGGCTGAAGAGAAGAAAGACGCTAATAATTTAAAAACATGACATGGCAAAATCAGCATGACAATGCTCGACCACATGTTACCACTCAAGTTAAATATTTTGGAACAAAAAAGCATCGATGGCATAACCACTACCATATTCTCCAGATTTTGATCATTCTGATTATCCCTTATTTCAAATAATGGCGGATAGCTAGTCTGAGCAGCACATGCGTAGTTTTTTTTAAAACAAAGCTGCCAAAGAGGAGTTGTTCTTTCTTTTGAGGATATCTTCTTTTGTAAAAACGGAATGGGAAAAGAAGGTGTTTAGCAGTGATTCCTATATTTTGCAATTTTCAATGAAATAAATGAATTTTTTGAAGGACAAAAAAAAATGCAAAAATTACTTTTTATACCTAACATCTACATATTTAATATCTAGAAAATTGAAAGTGAATGAAAGTTTCAAGTGAAATTTGAAGGGAAGCGAAAGTTTTTATATTATTTCTTTAAAACGTCCCTAGCAAGATATCGGTAAAATCATTTAAAATATTTATCTTTGTCATAAAATCATACTCTGAACCTATCCAATATATATATATATAAATATATATATATATATATATATATATATATATTAAACGATCAAAACTACTCGCTATCTCCAACGAAACGACTATTTTTCGCACAATCTTTCGATTCACTTCTTATTTTTTTCTCTGTATATAGAAATAAAAATGAAAACATTAAATGAGCTAATGTACTTCTACATATACAGCTGTATGGCCTAAAGGAAATACTGAAGTGAATCATTTATTCCTCTGAAAGAAAGCTCTAGGAGGCAAGATTCTTACACGGAAAAAGAAGAAAACACATTATAATAAGTGAGCAGATTTCTGTGGACGTTCCCTTGTGGGCCGAAGGAGCAATTAAGTGAAGTGTTGATACCTTGTTCTTTTTCGTGTCATTTGTTGTCGCAAAGGTTTTTTTTAAATTTATACGAGAACCCTAAAACTTAGTATCTGGCAACAAAAGTTTGTTGTTGTTTTGTGCCTCGCTATCATGGAGACGCGTGCAAGAGAGATTGCTGTAAAAACTTTTAAAAGAGGCAAAATGCATTTAACTTTTCTTTTTCGCCAGTCACCACTGTCTCGAGTTTTTGAGGACTACACTACAGAGTAGAAATACACTAAACTGGAACCATATGGCAATTTTAGTGTAAAAAGTCACATGAAGTTTTTATTTTATTGACTTTCTTCTTTTGATGAAAGATCAAAACATGGAAATGAATCGGCTCTTGTTGGATGAAAAAATAAACACTCAAGTATTAGAAAATTATTTGATTTTCCTATTTTGTGAAAATAGTCACTGCAGTGGGCGCTGTTATTTGATTTGAATCTGAACACTTCGTCACTCTACCTGGGCTCATTTTTCATGGTTCCGGAGCCAGGCTGGCATTTATTGGGGACAAAAATATAAGGATTTCGGTAAAAATAATGGAATAATATAAACTTTCAGAGTGGAGATCATGGTAAAAATTTCACATTCCATTTCGTACGCTTGAATTAGTGAAGAGGTGCTGAAGGGTGGATAACATGGTAGATTTACGAGTTAGGATTGTTGGGTTCGAAACCTTATGCAAGACGTGGAACTGCATGCCAATATCAAGAAAAGGTATTCCTATTAATAGGCCGAGAAATATTTTCTAATATCTAATCATCGGGATGCGAATCATAGGATTAGAATAATATGAGATTCGAAAGTTATAAATTATATTCAGATTTACAGAGGACGCATAACTAAGTAATGTTACACTTCACCCCCCATTTATAATAACGTGACATTGCATGGAATAAACTATGGGGCCATCTGCGTTATAGATTTGTGTATAGATATGTTATAGATCTGTGTCTCCTGCTTATAGATGAATCTTTTCAATCCCCAGAATAGGCAAGGAAACCCATCTAACTGGCATCTCTTATTGACTTTCGAACAATAGCGCTTCAATACACAGAAATCTTAGGTACGAAAACAATATGCGTTTTTCACTTTTCTGCTACTTAGAATAAGTGTTATCTATGATAAGAACAATGTCTATGCAATAAAGCATCATAATACACAGTCCAGTTACATTAATGTGACCGCCTGTCAAAAACCAGCATTTTTATATGTATGTTTTTTTATACAAAGAAGCGTTTCTGCACTACGCCAACGATTGAAATGCTTTCCGATGCCCTAGGACATCCTTTTATATACACTCCACTGCAATGTGCTGCCACCTGCCTTTTGTAATTGGTTATTCCACGTTGACGTCGAAAGTAGGTGATGGTCACATTAATGTGACTGAACTGTGTATTTACGTGTCTATGTAATAAGGAATATGTGTATTTATGATGTCTATACGGAAAACGAATAATTATGATGTCTATGTAGTAACTTATTATTATAATCATAATGTTGATGTAATCAGATAAGTTTATAATTGTTATGTCTATGTAGTAAGCATTTGCGTAATAAGGCATTTGCTATAATCATGATGTCTAGATAATAATTTTCGGAACAATTTTCTTATTAAAAGGACTTTGGCCTGGAGATTTAGGTGGCAGAGAGAAGAAAAACGTGGGATCCCACAGATGCATTCCTAGAAATGACGGAGTGAAAAGAATATTATGCAACATAGCAGACGCATTTTAGAGCACTGAAACTGCTATATACCTATTGTGGCAAATGACTCAAGTCTAAAGCGCTCGGCACTCGAAAAAAAGGCAACATTAATTTTAATAATCATGTTATCATCTATGTCTATGGAGCAATAAATGTGTGTGTACTTTTTATAAATTTGAATTTACAATACGGATAGGAGTATTGAAAAATGGGGATTAAAACGATAGTGACATAATAGATACTGTATCTCATAGTGTCTATTATGGAGAAGAACGAGATAAAACTGTCGACTGTAATGTCCTGTCGCGCTCTAAGAGAAAGAAGGGTATAAATCATCTTCTCCGCTGGACTATTTGTTAAGAAATAAGGTAGACAAGCATAGGTGAGTTTTCGCAGTGCCCCTTGGATCAGATGCCCGACTCGTGGCCCAGAGGCAAACATGCACGGCTAACGTGCAGGAGGACTGAAGTTTGAATCTGATGGTAGAATGGATGCAGGCACTACTTTCAGACAGGAGGGGACTCTATGGCGATAGGGCAATAAGTGTAAAACAGTTTCGCATAGATAGTCAGGCTACCTGTGAAAGTTTACAAAGTTTTCTCCTACGACACAATTGGCTACACTTATCTCTAAACGTCCTCTGGAAAGGTACTGCCCTCTCCTTTCACCCGTCGGTGGGCTTTGTGGTATTCATGAGGTCCCCAGATGTTCCACTCACCTTTCTAACTTATATGTAGGATTACTTAGGAAAGAAAAAAAAAAAAGGAGGAAAGAAAATAATTATGGAAGATATTATGTGGACGAAAGAAATAAAAACGCCCCTTGGATAAGAATGAACATGTTACATGCCATTGTAGTAGAGAATTACTCCAGTAAAAATGTCCAATCTTTGGAGCCATCATTATTTGTCATAATGATGTTTTCATCCAAATATATGAAACAAGGAATTTGTGAGTATTTTAGGATATCTCATCATTTGTCAGAAACAGGACTAAAAGCATTACCAATAATTCATTTGAAACCCTGCAAGTAGTACCCAGTTGAAGACTTTTTGTGCTTATGCTTGAAAAGGGTATTATAAATTTACAGCCTGGAATGCAGTTTTTAGAGAGATGAAGAAAAGAGCGATGTCACTTTTGGGTTTGTTCATTTAACTGTTTTCTGCCAAAATCTGTGTGCAAACAGAAGCTCCCTTCCCAACGATGTTTCCTGGGTAATGACCTGAATTTCCGATGTGGGTCTCCAGTACTCATTAGAATATGAATATGAAATCTAGATAAAATTATCAAATCTATCAGTAAAACATGTACCACAAAGGTCAAAAACAAATTTTTAAAACAGGAAAATCCTTCAACATCAACGTGAACAAAAAAGGAGGACAGTATAATCCATTAAAGTGAGGCAGATGACATTTATTAACAACATTCTGTTTTCCAAAATTATAATAACCTCAGTATGATGAATATATAGTTTGAGCACGAGCTCTAGTCTGACTTAAAAACGTTCTGGAGTAACAGTGGAGGAAGGATGTAATCAGAATCCAGTACATAGAATGATGGATTGCAGAAATCACTGTCGATTCGCATGCATCATTTACAGGCTTCGAACTTGAAACACCACTTCGTCTTTCTCGGCTTGAACAGGGGTGAGAAAATTAAACATCCATCAATTCTAAAACGAGAGCGTGTCTGACTTTTACGTATTTTATAAGAAAGTAGCTCGGTATTTTTACGAAATAAAGTTCCGAAAATAGTTTTAGAGGTTTTGGTGCCATGACTTTTGTGCCAATGGTGGCATGGTGTTAAAATTGCCGTAAAATGAGTATCACTTTGAAATTTTTAAATCATACGGTTTTATAATAAAATATATTCCGTATAAAAGCCAAACTTGGATGTTGATTTAATCCATTTTTACTTTTTTTCTTTTGTCCTGTCAACGACAAAAAAAAATGTCAACGACCTGCCAACCGATGGCTCAGCGCAGTATAAATAGTACGTAGAGAAAATAGCAATTAAGATGCGAGTTTGTTTCTACGTTCATTTCTTTATATCTTGGATCGGAATTTCGAATCTGAATATATTTAGACAAATTCTTATGTTCCGAATTACTCAACTGCATATTTTTGTATTGGGTTTTAAAGATAATCATGTCTGCTTTTTTTTTTTTAAAAGGATAATTATCAGACATAACAACTCAAATCCACTTCCAACTATTTATCACGAATCAATGGATCCTATGTAATAATATTAAACGCAAAAGGTAGAGGCTTTAGGGTCTCTCCAACAGCCTCGAAGGGCCTGCATTCAAAGATGATTCTTTGGAATGTGGGGTTAGACAGGAAAAGAATTGTTCATGATGAGTGATAGCAACGGCTCACGGTTTCTGTTAACAGCAAAGATGCATAAATAATTTTTTTTTGCCGGTATAAAGGCCTTCGTAGTTCAATAGAAAAGGAGTGATTCTGTAGATTGATAAAGCCAATTCCACCTTACAAAAATGTTTAAGAGTTTCGAAGAAACATTTGACTGATAGATTGTGTTTTACTTCTGTGATTTATTCTCTTTAAGTTGCTCCAACAGAAGATAATTTTCTTAAAATCATAAAAAACTTTTTTTGCAGGAATCAAGACTTTCGTGATTCAACAGGAAAGGACTAATCTCTTAGCACGATAAAAATATTTCCATCTTACTAGAATGACTTAGAGTTTCCTAGAATTCGACATTTTACACTCCACTCATCTTGTTTTCCAGACTTACTCCTTCAGAAGATAATCTCATACAAAGTTTATAGAATTCTTTTGGCAAGACATCTCTGAAATGCAGCTATAGTAAACACTAAATTTCATAAAAAAGATATCGAAATATTGAGGGAAAAATATCATTGAAAATAAATATCACTATGCTAATGGTGTCGAAAATGCTGTCTATCTAGAACTTTTTGAATTATTTACCACGTGAACTCTTTACCATTCCACTTAACTCTAACCGTATTTCGGTGTAAGAATTTTCTTGTTGGCAGTCATCCGTGGTAAAAGCGCGTTTTTTGTGTATGCATTTCTATTATTTTGGTGTGTCATATCATCATGTGTAAATGAAAGTATTATATTTATTTGAATTGACTAACTACAGTCCGTCATTTTGGATATCTCATTGACAGCACAGTTCGCTGGGCTGGAAAGGTAAGAGAAATTTTATACAAATTTTTTTCTATTTTGGCGGGTTGTTTTGATGAGATAAAAAAAATGGTTGAATTTACATAATTTTGACGATATTTTTAGTTTTATTTGAATCGAAAAAATAACTTTCTTGGCAATAGGATGCATTGCATATTTTTAACTTTTAGGGATGGTTAACTACACTACCATATAAGTAACATTTCAGAAATAAATGTTTCAAAAATGCTTTATATTTACTTTTTTTGACAGAAACAACGAAAAACTTTAAAAAAAATACTCAATCCTTTTTCCATTCTCAAGTATTCCCTGCGACCATAGGCTTCTCAGCCGTATTCAGTCTAAGAGTCTCCAACACTTGTATTCATCTCGTCATTGTAAGGTTTAGTGAGACCCACTCAACAGTATATTAACACTTTAAAATAATAAATTGTATTTGTTATTTATATTACTAGAATTAATCTTCCGCAAATAAAATATCTATAGTTGATTGAGGTTAACGAAAGGAAAAGTAATTGTTGTTCAAATATTATTAATATTGTTTAAATATTTGTGATGAATTCAATTATTATAATTAGTTCTCGTTTAAAATTTAGCCTTAAATAAAAGTACTGAGTGGAAAAACTTTCTGCTTGGTTTCCATTCATTTCAATAATAGATTCCATTATTTATGAACAAAAATATCCTAAAGCCGAAAAATGCAGACGGAGACAAATCCCAATTTTCAATACTTCATGGCTTTATAAAGTTTACTACACTTAAATTTATTAATAAAACGAAAAGGTCTGTCTAGACTGGATGATATATACTAAAAACTCATCAACCTAACTTTCAGCCGCTAATTGCTAAATTGAACACCATTCATAAATCACCCATAAATTAAAAAAAAAATTAAATGCAATGATAAAAAGGAATGATATTAGTTTTATAGCTTTATAATTTCTAAAGCAACAGACATCACGTACTGCATGTGATAAAAAAAAAAATCCTAAAAGCCTCAAGTCCAAAGTGTATTATTATTGAATTATTACATGGAAAAGACGATGCTTCTTATAAAAATAAAATTAAAAAGCGGATTTAAACTTTAGGAATTAAGGTTTCCTCGCCTCATGAATTCGATCAAATAGTAGAATGAAAATATCTTTAATAGCCATTCCACAAGAAATGTTTATAATTATTATGTTCCGTTTTGAAACAAAATAAACGTTTCACATTTGGACACTGATTTATATATTGACAATGCAATTGCTAAGACCAAAATATTATTTTTTTTTTTTTTATTAATGTGTATAAAGTAAGTATAACTGTAAACATTTTTATCTGCAAATTTTTATATTTTGGACGTTTTTAATGTATACATAAAATAGCAGTAAAGTGTCATAAATAAATGTTATTACAAGTGGGAAAAAAATTTTTAAAATACTTCCAGTTTTAAAAGTAAACGTTAACAGAAGAATAAACTAATTTAATCTGAGCATTGTATTCCATTTCTTAAATTCTTCTCCATATTTAATTTTTCATCATAAAATAAATAGTTTTATAAAAGAAACTTTAATATACTAAATTAAGAGCATTAACTCTGAATAAAATGCCATACATGCACGTACTTTTTAAATAAGAGAAAGATTGGCTTTGTTCATCAACGTTAAAAAAAATTGAAGCACCTAAGATGCCACAACACGTTTGGACGTATTAATTCAAGTGGAAAAATGTTTGCTTTTACCGCTCTTTCCCTCACTGTCATCTTCGCTCGAAGAGGTTAGTTTTGTTAATGGATTTGTCAAAGCAAATTGGCAATGTTGCCGCCTAATCACCCTTGTTGTCAGCCTGCGGCGGCGATGTCTGCAGTAATTAACGTCACGCGGAGAACAACTCTAAACACTTTGGGAAGTAAAAGTGGCAACAGCAATAAATCGTTTGAGGATGGCTTAGTGTTTTGGGGGTATTTTTTCTGGTTTTAGGAAATCCATAGTTCGAAAGAAAGTTTTTTTTTTTTAAATTTATAAAGTGATCTGATGAAAATATCTCAATTTGGGAAAATGCATTATGTGTTTTCCCAGTTTTCTTTCTTTCTTTTTTTTTTCCATTTTTATATCCATTGATAATTTGGTATATCATTTTCATTTGCAGCATCTGATTGCTGATTTAGTTTATAATTTTCATACATAGTTTCAGAATGTTGCTGCACTATTACAAAGGGACGAAAGCTAAGTTAATTCGTGTCAGGATAATGGAATTCTGCAAAAATTGCTATGATATTTCATAAAGCTTCAAGTAGTCAGAGTTCATTCCTGTCGATCAATATTTTTTTGTGACTTGAATATGAAATATTTGTTTCAAACAAGTATTAACACTTTTGGAAAGAAAATCTTAAAGACATCTTGTAATAAGATAAACTATAATAATATATAAATTTTCTAAAATTATAATAATTCAAACCCGTCAATACTATCACCAGTAATTAAAACATTTTTCTTCTGTTGGAAGAACATGTTTCAATGCACGTTTTTGAAATGCAGTCTATGAAAATGTTGTGTAAATATAGTTTGTTGTACATAAATGTTTTCCACCAAATCAGTTCCCAACAAACAAAAAGTTTGAAAATTAATTTATTCAAGAGCCGAACTGCATATAAACCAGAGAGACTAGACTAAAATGTATCATTCAAACATCAAATGATGAAAGGGGAAGCTGTATCTTTCTTTCTAACATCAAATGATGAAAGGGAAGCTGTAAATTGACCAAAGGGGCGCGTAAAAATATACGGACGCAATATACAATACTCCCGCAACGCTAAATTACAGATTCGAACCAAACAAGTTGGCACCGCCCGGAGAAAAATTGTCGAAAAAAAGGCATCTGAAATTGACTGATAATATCCTATAGAAAAACAGATAGAAAGTTGGACAGAAAATTGTGAAATGCTGATATTCTAAAGAAATTTCTTAGGGAATTTTTTTTCTGCTTGCCAAATCAGTGGATGCAAATCAAAACAGATCTATTGGTGTTTTTCATCAGCATGAAGAAATCACCTTTTCTTCAACTTAGTAGCGGTTAAGAAAATAACTAATAAATAACAATTCGATTGTTCAGCTAGTTTTAAATAGAAATTCGAGTCATGTGACACAATAACAGGAATGTTTATATCATCCAATAATATTTGAAGCCCATAACACGTACTTGGAAAGATCATAAGGAATATCAGATTACAATGAATAAATGACACATGTACATATTTATATATATTATTGTGAACAATGTGTACGCTCTCATTTTCATAGATATCTGTACTGCTGCAATTTGTATTTATTAGTTAAATGTGGTAAAACTTGTATTTCATAGGTATGAGAGGAAGCATTAATTTTTAGTAGATGATGTTTGTTATAAGCATAAACAAATACTACACTGGTGTGCAAAACTTTAAGCAACAGGTGGGGTTTTCGCCATAACTCCACGAGAAATCATCTGAAAGACATGACATTCAGAAATGAGGGTGAGTATTATGTACGTAAATGACGACGAAAGCATCGGCGCTGAAAAAGGAATACAATGCATACGGTATGGAATCAAACAAAAACAAGCTTTATTGAACGCATAGTATCGTGATTTACGATTGTCTATCCAAGAGGAAGAACCACAAGCAGATGTTCCTTAATATGGGCTATGCTCTCCCCTCACTGCAATGCCACCGTCTCCGCATACTCAGAAGCAACTGGTGCAACATTTCTTGCGGTAGGAGTGCCCATTGCTCAATCAGCATCTGTTTGAGACAACTGCGGCTCTCACCAAAACACGACGATGATTCTAGCTTACTAAAACTCCTTCGAATCGAGAAGAAAAGAACAAGATAAGCAGTTTTTCTGATTCGGCGAAAGATACAGTCATGATCGACTACATGCCTTATGTGACTATTATGTGAAAGAACAGACGCTGTGAACGTATCTTGTTTTCTTACACTCTGAACAACAAGCCGCTTACAGGGAAACAACGAGGGGGAAATTGTAAAAAATTATTACCTTGAATGGACAAAATGCCAGGAAACATGAGTTACTACGAGGGTGTTCTGCAACAGTTGTCTGAAACTTGTTAGGCAAATTTGTAGAAACTGGTTGTACCTGCTATTGATCTCGGCCTAGACGCCCTTCCGTTTCTGTAAAGATGGTGGCAGAAGACCGTGAGACGATCATCGAAGTTAAGTCTTGCAAAATGTACGTAATCGCGGCAACGCCAAATTCTACTGTCCGCAAGTTTCTTCGCTGTGTTCTTCATGTTTTCCGTATCAGTTCCAGCTTGTCCAGATGTTTCAAGCGGGTAATAACCAACTATGTCAGATTTTACGATTTGATGAATTCAGATGAATTTCTTTATCCTGCAGGACGATCTTTAGCTTTCATTTACCATTCTGTGAACGGACGAGGCCCATTTCTCGTTGACTGGTGACGTTAATTCGAAGAACTGCGTGCACTGGGTAGTTGATAATCCCCATGATGTGGTTGCAAATCTGTTACACGACGAAAAAGTGACTGTGTGGTGCGATATAACAAGCACCTTCATCGTCGGCCCTTACTTTTTGAATAGATTATTACCGAAGGTCTACAAACGTATACGGTACCTAGTGCTCGCTATCTACAAATGCTGCACTTCTGATTCAGTAGCAGGCCTTAATTGCTTGCAGGGTATAGAATTCAATCTCTATCCTCTCGCAGACTACGCTAAACCTAAAACGTAGTATGACGAGGAGACAAAAAAAAGAAAAAGAAATAAAATAATTGCCGTTCCACGAATGCCTGTCTACTGTTGCCACAATAATTTTCTTTTCATATTTTAAAATATGAACTGAGCTATATGCGCATGTAGTTTACAAGTATGTTCTTTCATTTTTTTTAATTAATAAATTCCTGAGTATATCGACTGTTGTGTCCAATTGTATATACATATTTATGTATTAAAATGCCCCTGGTGAATGTCATTAACATTGAGAACTTTGCAGAATTTCAAAAGAATAATATGCATTAATATTTTTAATATTGATTAAAATACAGCAGCAGTATCCCAGTAAAGAAAATTTACTTCTTCGCAACGTTGTTCTCATGGCGTAAGGCACTTCTGATTCAGTAGCAGGTCTTAATTGCTTGCAGAGTAGAGATTTCAGTCTCTATCCTCTTGCAAATTATGCCGAAACCAAAACTTAGTATGACGAGGAAACCAAAAGAGAAAGGAATAAAAAAAGGAAGAAAGAAGTGTGTTTTAATGGGAAAATGTAAATAGATCGATTGAGGTTATATACCTTATCGCTCCCCCAGTTCGAATTCCAGATCTCTCGATCTGGAATTCGAAAAGAGAAAAGAAAAAGACCAATCTCTTGTGATTGAACTCTAAAAAGTGAGAGCATATCTCACTCATTATAGTCGAAAAAGTTATTTTCTTTTTTTTTTTTCCGAGAGGGGAAAAATTTATAAGTGAAATATAAAAGTCTTTTTTTTTTAGTCTGGTATGAGAATAAAGTGTTCAGATTACAATAATCTGCTAGACTTTTAGGAATTTTGAAACAGAGAACTCTACGTTTCAGTTGGCATTTCTAATATCTTAAAATGTTACTTTTTTTTAAATTTAAAAATTAAACAAGGAAAATATCTCATTATTAATTTATTTTACTGTTACTCCTGGTTTTTTTATTACTGCACGTCGTTGGACATCATATTCCCTTGTGGAAACAGTCCACCGATGGGCGATAAAGACTGAAGTGATTGTAACGGTTTTTCAATTCCAACCTGAGGCCTCTTGCACTCGAATTTTACTTTTTACCACCGAGCAATGAACTTTACTGTTACTCCTAGTTTTTTGTTATTGAAGGTCCGTGGACCACTCATGATCCACTGCTGAAACAGTCTATCGATGAGTGATAAAGAGCGATGTGACTGTAACGGCCTGCTAATTCCAAACTGAGTACTTGATCCTTTAAGGTAAATCTCTCTTTGAAATTACGCTACATATGCGAAAAATTCAAAACTCTCTTACTGACCAACCTGACTTATCCATACCAGACGCTGTACATACATTAACACAATCGCCGTCTAGTTTCATCTTTTTTTTTTTTTTTAATGCAATGGTTGCCACTATTGATTCAGCACCCAAACCTTACTTCACGCCAATTGCGCATTTTGCCACTTAACTCTGAGATTCACTTTATTGTAATAGTTTAATTGATTTTCCATATCAAGATATCATTATTAAGTAGAATTTATGTAAAAAAAAAGTGCTTCTTATTTTTTATTTAAAAAACTCCACACAAAACAAAATTTTACATCCTCCTTAAAAAACATGTATGCAACATATTTAGCGTTACCCACGGTGTGACACGAGTGTTCGATACTCGTTCTAGAACGCGGTCTTACTTTTCATAACGATCATGTATGACGTGTGATGTATAGGATTTGAGATTTTTATACTAATCAATCGTATGTGATTACGATTTACAGTGTTAACATGTCTGTTTTTACAAGGAACACGAAACACTTCGGTTCAGCAATATTTCTTTTGTAAAATTTCGACCGAAGCCGCTTTTTATTCACGTTCCATCTACCAAAACATCCGCCTAATATAAATAATTTGCCCCTTAATGATTTGAAATAATGATTAAAGACCAAATTATAATAATTAATTTTGTAAAAGTTCGCTCTTTATTATTATTTTCTTGCAAAAAAATAGTTTTCCATTATTTATCCCATTATTGTTATTGAGTTAACTATATCAATGAACTTTTATAGGCATAATGGAAGCCTTAATTACCTCAAATGTTATGAAATGTCCAATTAACTATTTAAAACTATCCCAAACACGTTGAGAGACAAGATAATTACATTTGCTCGAATGATTACATTAGTGGAATTATTCATTAAGTGTTTGAAATTCATTATCTCTTAGCCCATTTGGCTGAATGAAGTTGATTTAGAAATAATGCTTTCACAATTAGATTACATGTTAATTATGTTGCATAAAAGCATTAAACAGTAAATACATAAATTTTCGAACACAAAATGGTGGATGTTACATGAATAATAAAATATGTATTATAATACTTGACAGTAATTCTAATCTTCAGTAATTAGTTTACCATATTAATAATGAATATTTCTTGAGTTCTCGGTTGTTCATGGCATAAATAATTTGAACACGTGTTCTGGTGATGTTCATAAAATATTCAGTTTATTTCTATTTAATATTTTTTTTGAATGTTGAGTACTAATTGAGATGAGATCAGGCGCCATTCGAGAGAGATGTAGCAGTTTCAACGTTAACCGTATTTGCACCAAAGGGAATCATCAGAATTACTGGGGAGGGACATCTCCACTACCTTTCTTTGGTCCAGCATAGCTTTGAACGACCCTTTCTCAGGAATAGAGCATGGATGGCTCCCAACTTACGAGCTCAACGGAAAGCCATTCCGGCCTATTAGTTTATTTTGTCTAAAGGAGGCTTAAATTTGGCATCTATTGGTTAAACCTCTTATATTTCGAAGTATCGGTATCAGTTAGGCACCTCAAAACTTCAGTTCTCTTCAGCCTGTTCATATTATGCAGAATATATTACTTTCTTTTAATAATTTAATTTGTTTTTAACTAATCAAAAACTTATTTTGTGTTTGTGCCATCTGGTCTTTTTTATTTGTCTTCAGAAATTTTCTTAGAATTATAAAGGAAAATATTTTGAAGTCTACGCTGTGGGTTACGTTGCGTTCTTTTCTTAAATATATTTTTTTTGTTTGCTTCAAAATTTATTTAATTTATAATAGCTATTCCGATTCAATATTTTTTCTGAATAATAATTAATTTTTTTCTTAATATTTTTTTTTTAATATTTCATAATTTTTTTTTAATAATTTTTCCTTAATTCTATATAATTTCTTAATTATGTAATTTTTTTTTTTAATTTTCTTAAGAAAATTTACCACAGCATTTTTCTTAAGAAAATTTACCAAAACAAATAAATGTTTTAATTTTTTGTTGTCGTGTAATGCCTGTAATTTCTAGTAACTATTAAGAATCAATATAATTATGATATCCGTTTTTCTTATTTGAATGGAGTTACGAATATTCATTATTTATGAATTTATTCATAATTATAGGAATGAATCAATGAATAAACTCATTTACTCTCATTATTTGTTTTTAATCAATTGTTTTTTTTTTTACTTATTCTGCCATTTATAATTTTTTTCTTCCATTGTTTGCGAGAATTATATTACGCAGTTGGACTGCAGAAAAACAGCTCCAGTTGATGGTGCTTTTCTGCTTCAAGGAAAGTCCTTCCTCAAAAAAACATAATTCTATATTTAACGCAGGTTTATTGCAAAATGAAAAAGCACGTTAACTAAAATATTTTTAAAAAAATTCAATTTATTAATTTATTTTGAATTTAATTAATTTTCCAGTTCTCATTATTTTGTTTTATTTTAATTTTCTAAAATTTTGCGAAGTAATATTTAAAACGAACAGTGTAATTGGCTGTTTTCTACATATGGAAAAATATGGGATATTGGCGAAATGATAAATCACCACGTCTTACGTTTTTAAACCCTCTTTTCACTAAATTGCTCAGAATTTTTTAAGCAAAAAATGTGCCAAAAATTATAACCCATACTCTAGTATCTTTTGAAGTGATGTACACGGGGTATGAGTTTATTCTGGACAAATCAGAGCGTCGACTTTTGGCAACTTCTGCATCTTATTGTGCATAATCAAATAAAGGTGTCACTTCAAGTATAAGGGAGGATTACGCTAGATTTCCGAACAGGATTAATCGCTTTTGTACTTGATTGTAAGCCGAATAGTAAGCTTTGTGCTTAATCTGGATATACGATCTATAATTCTATAGTCAAAAAACAGAAAATACATATAACTTAGCAAAAATAGAAATATAAATACAATATAATAAAATAATACTTAAAATATATACAAATATAATACTTAAAATATATAATTAACGAAAAAATTTTTTTTATTAATAAGGGAAAAACAAGAGCCAAAGTGGTCAGGAGATTGAGCATCGAGTTTTAACTTTAGTTTAACTAACTTCAATTTCTGTAATCTGAAAAAAGGGAGGCCTAGCAGAAGTTCCCAAGCGTATGCCAGAAATAGCAAAAAAAAAAAAAAAAAAGATCGAATTAATCGATGTTATTTACTTTCTTAGAATGTTAGATTTCTAATGTAGGTGAACGCAGTTCTCAAAACCCAACATGCAAAGTTTCCTATCCTCTGTCGTGGATGAGCACTTTGAACACATACGTCAGAAATTTAGACAGCTGTACTCGGGGAATAGAAGGGGATCATGCAGAAGCCCAGATGTTACCTCTGGATATTCTTCTAAAATTGGTGGTAAAGTTAGATGTAGGTGTGATCTGGACTGTGGTAGTTAGACAGTTTGTTAAAGATGTGGGTAAAATATACGTAGCATGTTTCCAGTATATACTGTATAAATGCTATATCTGCTACACATATGCCGCTTTCGTAATGAGTGACCTCCAATCAAATTTCTGGCATAGTAAAACAATGAACTTGGTTTAGAAACTCGACCATCTATGCTGAGCCGACAATTTCCATGCCCACCCATGATAAATATATAGGCCAAAACTTTTTTTCAATTGAACTGAGGAGGTCGAAGTGGCGAACCTTCTTACTGTTTCCTTTAGGTGGGTTCATTCAAAACCCAGTGGCCAATTGTGAATACAGTAAAATACAGGTAGGCAGAGTGAGGAATGAGTTTTACCCTGATTGTAAAAATTTATTGCTAAATAACCGTTGAATGTATTAATGTAATACTGGCATCATTGGATAGTTCAGTTTTTGTGTGTGTGTGTGTGTGTGTGTGTGTGTGTGTGTGTGTGTGTGTGTGTGTGTGTGTGTGTGTGTGTGTGTGTGTGTGTGTGTGTGTGTGTGTGTGTGTGTGTGTGTGTGTGTGTGTGTGTGTGTGTGTGTGTGTGTGTGTGTGTGTGTGTGTGTGTGTGTGTGTGTGTGTGTGTGTGTGTGTGTGTGTGTGTGTGTGTGTGTGTGTGTGTGTGTGTGTGTGTGTGTGTGTGTGTGTGTGTGTGTGTGTGTGTGTGTGTGTGTGTGTGTGTGTGTGTGTGTGTGTGTGTGTGTGTGTGTGTGTGTGTGTGTGTGTGTGTGTGTGTGTGTGTGTGTGTGATTAATCTGAACAGAATTGATGTCTAAAATGACTACTTAAATTAAATTTATTTTTCTTATTAATCAACATTTCATTCCTGCAGAAAGATAAATAAACAAAATGCTCTTATCTGGAATTAATGAATTCACATCTTTTTTGCATCTCATCTCTCATGATAACCCGAACTTAACTAAGCATCATCACTAATTTAATTGATAATTTGTCTTCATGCATAACAAGGTATTAAGCCATTATTTTTTTACGCACGAAAAACATCAGCTTTGACATTTACTGAGACCTATTAGAACTAATAATTGCATCTCAATTATAAGAACTTTAACCCTGGATTATTAATAACCAAAACAGAGCATCTCTTGATTGTTATCCATGTGTTCGTGAATTCCTAGACAAAAAATTTCAATTTCCGAAGAATGGAAAGGACAGACTAACACTTATTGAATTTTTCTTTTTGGGGCTATATCAAGGAGAAACCCTTTACTACCCACCAATTAAGGACATAGAAGAACTCAAGACAAAGGTAAAAAAATTATGTGTTTACTGTTACAGACGACATGTTGAAGAACACTTGAAAGAACTGAGCTACGCCGTATTATTAATAAGTTACAACAAATTTACAATGTATCCAATTAAACATATGTCTAATTATAATAGTTTGCGCTCAATTATTTTTTTTATAATCAGGTGCAAGATTTTGTATATCTACCCTCCTACCTACAAATAATTACAGATCAAAAGAGCGGGCAGACGAAAGCAATTCCTTATTAAGAACAAATTTCTTCATTTCAATCTTGAAAGACTTTGGCTTATATTTATTATAGTCCTTACAGTCATGCCGTGCAAATAAAAATAAAAGTAACATCCACCCACAAACTTTCACCCTTCCAGATACATGAATTGGGTGCGCGTAAGCAAACTTCTAATAAATATTCCAAATCTTAATCTCAGGAAGATTACTTATTGATAGAATCTCGTAAATGATCACGTCCCTGACTTTTTTGTTTTTTACTCTTAAAGAGAATCTTTCTGCATATGAAACTTAAGCTAAACAGAACTTACAGCCTCTTGCAAACTTAATCAAGGGAGGGCTTAAAGCGTAATACATTAGAACATAAGAGCTTCCTCCACCCAACATCTGATCTTCCCTCCTCATTTTTCAACAAATAATTGCCAATACATTCCATCGAAGAAAGAGTAACCAGCTGAAATTGAGTTTCGTGTTACACGGCGCTTTGGCGCAAGTGAAAACTTTGTTTTTACCTGTCTTAATGACTTCTCGTTAATATGCCGGGACATATGCGCTTCGACAACAAAGAAAACCAACTAGAAGAAGAAGCAAACGAAAAAAAGAAACTTTAGAAGAACAAAATGTGAGATCCCCTTTAGCAAGATTATTATTAAATGAATAGAGAAATGTTGCGGAGCGTGATTACCCGTGATTTATCTTTTATTAATTCAGTCTGAAGAAGATTGTCTTGGATATTTTTGTAATTGATTTTTGGTTTGATTAATATTTAGTATTTTGTTTTCATAGTGTCTGGTAATTTAGTGTTTCTTGCGTTTGATATACAGTTTTCTGGTAATTGTTAAGTTTTGGAAATACACTAAAACAATTTATTAATCATTAACAAATTTCAATTAAACATGTGTGAATATATTTTATCACTTATTTCACCGATTTCTCTATCTAAATTTTATTTATCACCAAGCCGCGCAGTTTGTATCAGAACAGCATGATGTTCCCCATAACAACAGCAGTTATTAAACTTTGAAAAACTTTAATAACTTTTAAACTTTTTTATTAAACTTAAATAACTATTCTTGAATATGAGTCATATTCGATTAGCATGCTTTTAATTCTAAAGATTATTGCACGGAATCCCGATCCACCTTGCCTGAGCCTATGATGAGGAGGCTTCCTTGAATGAAGTAAAAATTTAGCCACTTTTGAATGTCTCGTTGAAAATTTCGGAGAAATTCTAGAATTTTGGCGTCTGCTGGAGACGACCATTGGTCAACCATATCATTTTTCAATAACTTGCTCAAAAAATAACTCGCTTTTTCAATAACGTGCTCCAGAAATATATTTCATTTTTAAAATTTTGATTAAAAAGTAAATATGGTTGCTGCTAGATATTTCTTTAAAATCTCAAGCCTGAATCAACATATACTTGGGAAAAACATTTCCAGGTATGAATGTGAAAAAAAATGATAAATAAAAAAAAACAATCGACCTTTCTGTTTTCAGTTAGCAATTGCAAAATTCAACAATAATACTAAAATACGTATTAAATTAATTTAATTTTGAGCATTACACTGTGCATTTGTTTTTTTTTTTTTTTTTTTTTTTTTTTAATTGTATTATATTTATTTTTATATACATTAAAAGCGAAAAAAATTTATATGTGCTAAATAATTTTCGAGAAAAAATTCTTCTTTTTTTTGTGTGTGTGATACTCGTGGCCAAATTAAATTGAATTTATCCAGCCCAAGCTGTTTACAAGTTTATGCATCTCTATCTAACACTCTGTTTACGTTAGGAATACTTAAATGTGTTTTAAGAATTTCTATAGTATTCTACGAAAATACCAAAAAGATGATCCATTGAGTGCGTACAAGAGTGTAGCTGTAGTTGTTGCCATTGCAGCTGTAGTAGTAGTAGTGTTAGCGAAAATAGCTGCAGTTGTTGATATTTTTTAATGAACATCTTTACGTTGGAGTATTAATTTTCAATTAATGGGAGAAGTTTGATTCATCATTTTTACACAAATACCTGCAAAAATAAACCAAATATAAAAACACTAAATAAGCGTATTATTTCTCACAAAAATTCCCATTTTAATTTACATTATATTAGATATGAATTAAAAAGTTTTTCACTTCTCGCCAATGAGTGGATGTAACCTGTGTTGCATCCATGCGCTTTCAACACACTCTTCATTTTAAATAAATCTAACCCTTTTTGAAAAATATAGTTTTAAAAATAAACAACGCGTACGTATATAAATTAAAAATACAGTACTGATTACGTTTTGTACTTATATTTTTTGCAGTTGGATTTCATATTTATAAAATATTTTTTTGTGAAAGATAACCTACGTTGTTTGCTCACTATTATAGATTTGAAAGTATAGTACTGTAGTTACTGATATGAATTGAAAATACTATCATGCAATATAAATGTAGCTCTACTTTATTATAACACATTGCTACTTTACACACACGCGCACGCGCACGCACACGCACACGCACACACACTAAGCTTAAAATGACGCTCCTACTGTTCTACTTTATTTTGCACACTTTGTCTAATCAACAAACATATATGAATAGATACCACTTATATAGATTTAAATCAGTATAACTAGTAAGTAGTAATTAAAAGTTTTTTAAGTAGTCTAATAATAAGAGGTTTTAAGAAAAACCAAGTAATTTTTAATGTTATTTCTAGTAAACAGTGTTTTTAAAAAATCTGATGATGTTTCTTTTCTTAGTGAAGCCTCCTTCTGACTGCATTATAATTGTGTTGTAATAGGGTCGCATGAAGATATGAATGAATTAGTTTGAAGATAAATCTTTTAATTAATATTCCTACACAACAACAATATATTGGAAAATAAATAAAAGTATGCGGAGAACTGCTTCCTCTTGAATTAAAATTCGAAACTCGGTCTTTAATAAATCGAGCAAACAGGATAAAATATCCAAGTTTATCTATTTATCCAAGTGGATAAATCGAACGATCAGGTTTAAATTCGTAAATTATTTCTTTGAAAAAATTTAAAAGACTTTAGTTTTTTTAACGCTTTAAAAAATGTTAGATTTAAAAGTGGGTTTTTTAAATTTTAGATTCAGCAAAAGTACTAAAGAAAACATCGAGTTGTTGCTGGCACGTCTGCTGCTTGTCGAAAGTCTAGATCCAAATAATTCCCCGGTAGCCAATGTCAGTAGAATTGTCTAGGACACCCCTCTAGGGAAAACGTTCAGGAAAAGAAGGGTCGGGAGTGTTCGAATGTAAAAGGGAAGAAATACGTATATCTCCTAGAAATCAGGTACTAGATTAATTTAAAACCAAGTAGATTGAATGAAGTTCCCCATGTCCTGTTTCCGATTATATTAGATTTTATTTTAAAGTTCTTAAAATATTCTTAGAATTAGAAAATATTGCATTTCGAGACACATTTCAACACTTCCTGTTCGTTAAATTTAAGAATTAATTCAAAAATTTTAAAAATGAATGTGATATCCAATTAAATAACCTATATATATATATATATGATGTACGTGTATGCGCTACATGCGGGCCGTGCTGTACGCATCAACGCTGGGTCAACGCAATCAACGCAAGGTAGATCACTTTTCCTTGATATTATAGCAATTTTTCTCACGAAAAGAGTTTTGGTATTAGATTCTCAGGCGAGCGGAATGTATGCCATTTGAAAATATATAATAAACCCATCACTCAAATTTGACAGCAGACGACTTCTATTGTGGTGGGTTATATAACATGCCATTAATTTTTTTGCACTAATGGAATAACCTGTCGCTCGGATCTTATAGCCGATATTCGGTATGACGTATAATGAGACTTTTTTTCTATTAGCTTAACCTGTTCGACTTTCACAGGGCGAAACAATTAAAGATCGAATATCAATCAATTGATATACCATGAATTGTTTCTTCGTGACAGACCAGGAGCTGAGAAATGTCTACTCAATGAGAAGTAAGGGAAGTTGACTCTCTCATTTGACGGATTTTTTAAATGAAAGTTTTGTTGAAAAAGGGAAGAGAGTTCTGCGACGAGTCGTTCAAGAAGTATTTTTTACTCTGATGTGACTGAATAAGCAGGGGGGGAATCCGCCGCGGTATTCAAAGGGAACTCCTTGTGGTTTCCTGTATCACACCGTGTGACAATTAAGGTGTGCCACAGACCACTTATTGTTTTATTCTACGTATACTCGAGAACTCTGAAAATTTCTGACCTTCACGTGAACTGTACTTGTGATTTAATCGTGCATTTGTGAATCAAATTTAAATCTTTATATTTCATTTCTGTAAATAATAAATTATAATAAACCAGAGTTATGCATTTTTGTGCATATAGCGCTTGTAAATAAAAATTAATGTGTTCCCATAAATCTGAAAGTGCCTCTCTTCTCTAAGTCGTTATAGGTCTAATATAGGCCGAGACGTTACATACGGGTAACAAATTTATCCCGCCCTCTCTCGCTCTGTTCCAATAATATATAAATGTGATTACCAATACAACATCAAGGGGATATACATAAAACTGCACATTTACAAGAGGCCAATATCTCAGATATAAAGAAGTAAAGTATGGACGTGAGTTTTCGGCTCAAATGGTGTATTTCATGGAATTGTCACATCACGAATTTTTGGGAGTGGGATGTACATTGCATTGATTCCCATTGCGAGCCAAATTAAAGATAACAGGAGAGTGGTGCACATCCTCACCAATACACCAGAGATGATATATCGGTCATTTGCGAAGTCAAGTACTTACCACACACCTGTATCCGAAATCGTTCGAAGAGGGGGTGACAGTAAGCTGTGAAATATCTCTCCACATCCACTCCATTCATTTGGCTCAAGAATAGTAGTAAATCGACGCATAGTAATATATCTTGCAAATAATCATTTTTCCTGTCTACTGAAATTTATTTTTTAAACTCACGTGGGAAAGGTTGCATTTGGGGAAGTTCAATAACACACTGTCAGTGTTTCAATGTGTGCGTCTCTACCTTTGTGTCTTGACCTTTTCTTCTAACGTATCCTTGTTAAAACTTTTCATTTAAAAGTAATCTCCATTCTAATAACACCTCAGACCCGTCTCTCTACAAGAAAAAAAAAAGGTGTTTTTACTTGGTAGTAATTTAGCTTAAATGCCAGGCAACAAATTAATCACACTATTCAAAGGTATTATTCTTCATTTCACAATTTTTCGCATCCTACCATACATTCATATAACACAAAATTAAGAGTTGAAAGTGATTATTAAGTATTTTAATGTGAATGAATTCACATTAAAAATAGCTTTCAATCAACCATGTTCAGTTGAAGTACATCGATTATTCAATTAAAAAGGCAGATTTTAAAATGCAAATACCTCTACCTCCGATATAACTCATTACATTTTCATAAGAACGGTCAACAATGCATCACCATCAATGTACATGCATCACCGTTCAGTACAATGTAAAAGGTAGGCGGTGTTAGTGACAACCAATTATCAAACTATTACTAGTTTTAAGCTTATTACTTCCTTTACTCTTTCTTTTTGTGCTTAAATTCATTATGGGAATCGAATGTTATAAAAAACCCACTTTATTATTTTTTTTTCTGAAATATGCATATAATTTAATACCTTTCTAACAATGCATTTCTTTTAAAAAAAAAAAACAAAAAATAATAATTAAAATAAAAGTAATAAAAGCGAGGAAAGCAAAAGTAATGAAAGTAATACAACAATTTCTAATAAAAAGTAAAATAAAATAGATTTAACCGATGATAACAAGCACATATGAGGGTGATTGCATTCACAATTTCAAATTAAACTTATCAAAGGGGAATATGATAATAATGCAACGAAAGACTTTTTCGTTTACTTTGCTTATAAATTTTGGAAGTTATGTTGCCTCTTTTTAAATCTTGAGGCGAGAGCAATTTTTTACAATACAGTAATTGTTATTTTCAACCTGTTGTCAATTGCCACTTTTTGTGCGGATACAGCTTGGCGAGAAATAGCATTAGTTAATTTTCGTTCGTCAGTTCCAGTTAACTAATCTAGAAAATATTTCAATCGGCTTGAGCCATTCAAGTGAATTATCAATGACCTCTTTTTAAAACTTTTAACTCAATTAGCAGTACATTGATGCATGCAATTTGGATAAAATTTGATGCATTTATCTGTCTATCTGGAAGTTTGGCATCTCCATTAATGAAATGGACTTTCTAATAATATTTGGACTTATTTAAGAACGTGGAGGTGGAGGGGAACTAATTGACGAATACCTAAGAGTTCTACTTCTTTTGTAGTTATTCATTTTAATTTAATATTTCTATTTTATCAGAATTGTTTCCTTCTAGAATATTTTAATGCTTGTTTGGCCGATTGCATGCGATGAATATTTAATTCACTTAAGTTGCATCTTCGTTTCCTTAAATATTATCTTTCGCAATGCGCAAAATCAAATCATTTTTATTTCCTTTGAGGAAAGCTTTCTGAAACCAATTGCATTTTCAATTGAATGATAATTAAATAAGTTTTTGCTGCTCGAAGAGTTCAAAAATGTATTCATGTTTATTGATATTCTTATTATTTCACAGCTATCCTTGGCGAGAAAAGAAATTGGCTAAATATGCTGAGTAACGCTTTTGACTAGAAGCAGATCGAGCAGGCATTTTTATTAGCGAAATATTACGAAATGTTGCGTTTATTAATATTACGAAGAAAAGTAATCTTTACTCCAAATAATATTATCTAGTGAAGGTGCAGATCAAAGGCGAAGACTTTTCTCAATTATTCGTTAATGCATCAGAATCCTTTGCAGTCATGATCAACAGAATCCGTTAACGAAGTATTTATATTCAGCGTAAATTGCTGCATCTAAACTTTCAGTAAATGAGATTATCGGTTTCCTTAAAGAAGAATGCCGGCTGGGTCCTGTAAAGTTAAGTTTGATTATTGAAATATTAGAAATGATTAGAGACGAAGTTGACACAAACAAATGCAATTTATTTTCTACAGTTCGAAACGATGACGAAATAATTTATGTTTCTGGTAAACATAATAAGGACACCATGCGAGTATTCTACTGTTACTACACATCTTCTAGTAGTGTCTCAGACGCAAACCCCCCACACTATATATATATATATATTATATTAGTGAATAGGAAACATGATCATGCAAATTGTATACAAATCCATGGTAGCATTCGCAATTCAAAAACCTGAATTTCCTCGCATTCAGACCTATAAAGAAAGGATGTAAAAGAAACAAAAAATGATGCAAACGAAGCAACGAAACTGAAAAGCATTTAATAACCACTAAAATAAAACGGTAGAACAGCTAGGACTAAATTGGCAGAATTAAAAAAAATACACAAAAATTTGATCAAAAATATACAATGACAGGGTGTGAAAACGCATTGCACAAGAAATCTGTATGACAAGAAAAATATTAATAAATACAAACGAAATATATTTATTTCTTCTTGAGGATAGCATTATCATGGAATTATTGACCTCCAGAAACCATGTTATTTTTCCTGACTAAATGACTGCATTCTTCTGATTTTATGGAATAGACATAATAGCATTTCATTTATAGCCGGCAAAGAATAGGATTAGAGAAAAACGAATTATTAGTGCTGTCTGTTTTATAAGGCAAAAATTGAGGTCATTTGCTAGAACTCTTAACTGTTCGCAATTATATCGTCATTATGTGAGTGATTTGACCAATTTCCAACAATAATTTATCTGATTGTGTAGATTTACTGCCCGCTTTAAATCTGTCTGCGTAATATCTGACTGGCTTGATTTATTGCTCTCTGCGGAGTTCTTTAAATTAGAAGCGTGGAAAAATGTAATCGTCCTGTAGTTGTTGATAGTGTGATTACTATTTTTGGAAGAGGAAAACTGGAAATAATTGGAGAGAGTCCATGATTAAGGGAAGTTGTAAACTATGGGGAAAAATTAACAATAATGAGTTTGGAAATAAAAGATTAAAAATATTCTGGCGAAGAAATGTATTTGGTACACAATTTTTTTAGAACAGTATACTTGCATTATTTTCTTTGTTACTGTTTAAAAAGGAATTTGGCATTAATTCTAAGCAGTTGATTAATAATAGTATATATATTTGAATACATGGTAAAATTCATTTAGAACCAAAAATTATTATTTATAACAATAATTCAGAATTTTAAAAATACAATTTCTTACGATATAACGGAAAACGTCTATGCATCTCTAACGCACGCCTTTTTTCCTGGCCTATTAACTTACGCTTTGAATTAAAGTGTAAGTCAATTTAAACTTCAACCTTAGTCGATTGTGTACTGTGTACATTTGTATCAATTTTAATCATTTGAAGAAGCAGCCTCTAATGTCGAGGAATGGTCGATTTAATGAGAATGGTTTCTATCATCAAAATCGTTCAATTTAAGAATGCAATTCACTGGATACAAAGTAAGGAAATATCGAATGTAGGAAAATTCTGCATAATTCATCATATTCGAATCAGTTGTTAGTAATAAATGATGGTATTTATCAGCTGCGTTGTAGGATATCCACACTGTCGTTTCTAATTACTTCAGGAACTGTTCATCACCTCAGGGCATGTCATTTAAATCTCATTTAATGTTTACTGTTTCGAATATTTCTAAATAGTTGATGTCATTTTACGTCGCAAGTATTGACAATCGAACATTATAAATCTTGGTGCCTCGCAAAACATAGCACTATAAGAATGACTGCATATGATACAGAACTTAGAACTATAGTACTTATTGAACGATAATATTTATTACAAAGTAATAAATTGAAATTAGAACTATTAGTACTATAGCATCTAGTACAATTTTAAAAGTCCTATAGTATTTACAATACTTATTGTACTATAGTATTGTAAAAGGTGTATACAGTGAGTACTGTACTTATAGTATTGAATATTAATATATTACTAAAATACTTAAAATGCTACACTAATTAGTTTAGTGCATAGCTAAATCTAGTTCTAATTATAATAAAATTTTAAGTATAATGTTTTTTGAGGAAAATGATAATTTTAATACTATTAAAAAAGAGCGGTCCCGGTATTTTGAGATCCCAACTGTGGGTTAAAAAGCAAACTTTTAAGTTCATTAAAAGTTTGCACTTGCAAGCTGCGAAATCTTTTCAAGAATTTTCATAATTAAAATAGTATTATTATATAATTTAATTATAATATGTGATATATTATAATATTATATATAATAGTCGTAATTATAATTCGAGATTGTTTTTCTGCTAGATTTTAGTTGGTAGTTTCAGAATAATGGGTTATTTGAGAAATATTTTTGTGGTGTTATTATGAGATTATGGGCTTCTATTATTACATGGATATGGATTTTGATTATAGTTTATATGGAAATTGTACTTGTTGAATGCCTGACGAAATATTTGATACAAAATGCTTTGTGAAAAAGAGAAAAAGCAAACCTGTTTAAATAATATAAGAAGTAAAATGCATTCATAGGGTTCTCATAGATTGTACAAATAAATAAAATGTAATAAATTCAGTTCAATTAAATTTAAAATGAAAAGTGGCAAAAAGCTTAAACAATTTTTACTTATCTCTCTTTATGTAATAAATTTGTAATAAATTTTTAAATTGCAAAAAGAACTTACGGATTTTTAGACTTATATTATGGACTTCATATTTGGACTTTTATTTGTGGAATTTTCTCATTGAATATTCTATTAAAAATAGCAGCTCAACACAATGTTTTAAAATCATAATGGACGATGAAGTTTCTTTCTTTTTTAGCAAAAGTGACAGAACAAATTTTTTTTTTTGTATGCATGTTAAGTAGAATTCAAATTAAGATTATGGATTAATATGTCACGTTATCTGTAAAATCTGAATTGAATTAAATGTTCACATGTAAAAACAAGTAATATAAAAAAAAAAATTAAGTTAAATCCTACTTTTTTTCACTAATTGAAGAAAGTCCTTTATAAATAATTTTCATTCATTTTTTTAAGTTTATCTGGCGCCATCTATTGATAGATATATGCAACTTAAATATAAAAATACTAAAATTAATTAATTAAATTTAATGAATGAATTAATATTTGAAAAAACTGTATTAACATCAAGTGTCATCCACTACAAGTTCAAAAATGTATTTGAACTTGAGTAGATGACTAAAAAGTATTTTATGAACGATTGAAAATTTTAACAAGATATATAAAGGAAGAGTGCGAGCCAATAGAAGGAATTGAAAAAATATATGATTTTAGTTATTAAAAGTAATTAGCACATTTCTAGGTATGCCGACTTGTCGAATTTATGGTATAATTATCAAATTATTTATCAATAGAATAATAAACATCACAATCAATTTAAGAATATAATTGGAAATAATATTTATTTTTTTATTTTCATTTCTTTTCCTTTTATCGTTTCTTAGTGCTCTGCAAAAATCAATAAACAATAAATGTTGAACTTAACTAGTATAATCTTCTGCCATGAAGTATTATAGCATAAAATTCACACGAATCTTTATTTATGCGATAGCTATGTTTAATTCAAAGATCCTCCATAGTTTCTGTAGGAAACAAAAAAATAAATAAATAAAAACTAAATATTATGTTTACACGAAAATAATGCAAATCATTAGTAAATAGATTCATTATTAAATTCTTTCTGAGAAAAAAAATCATTAAGGGATTTGTTTTTGTGACTTTTTTACATTATTTTCACAGTAAGAGCATAATCTTTGAGCTGGTTTTTCTATGTTGAGGTTATTTTTCTGATATTTCACAAAGACTCGGATTCGCCTTTTGTCATTAAGACATGGTGTAATTATGTGTTTTAATAGCCACTGGATAAATTCTTAATTCTTTCATTTTCTCTTGGTTATTTTTTTTATTTTTTTTTTATTTTATTTTTGTTATTCAGAAATTAGATTCACATATTGTAAAACCCAATTCATTATTTCATTTCATATTTCCTTTCTTTTCTGTTAATTTATTTATATTGCAAGAGCACCACAAAATGTTCTCTTTGTACATTGACTACAATTGTTTAAATAATATGGGGGAATCAACACATTGTTCTATTGCGAATACATATGTTTACAGCATTATAAATAGATTAATTAAACTAATGTACATATCAATAATGAATTTTAATTCTCATGAAGTAATTTTTGTAATTTGCGCTATATGTCCGACCTAACAAAGCTCAATTCACTTATGACATATAATAATCAGTAAAAGTGAAAGTTTACGTGTTTATAGTACTATGGAGATGGTACAATAAATCTGAAGGTTGATAATTCCTTTAATTGGGATCAAGGAAGAGCACGGGTGCCAAATGTAAATACCTGGTTATTATTCTGTCTAGATGAAGACGACACAATGCGGATATAAAATAGAAAGGCCTCGCAGATTCCTCTAAGTAATGCTGAAATTGCTGAGTTGTTGCCGTTTTACAAGCAAATATCCTCAGGTCAAAATGTGAAAATATCAAGCTTTAAAATAAATTTTATTAAATGTTAAATGTCTTTAATATTAGTATCATATCATGTCTTTAATATGAGTTTTATATCATGTCTTTAATATGAGTAATTAAATGTCTTTTATATAAGTAAATGTATTAATTACATTTAATATATAATATTATTAAATGTTAAATATCTCATATTGAATGTTTGTTTTTTAATATGAGATATTTAGAAAAATAACTATCTAGGTTGGAAAGTCCTTCCATTTGGCTTAAATGATAGGTGTCTCCTTTTAGAAATTAATATAGTTTTAAAATGATTGGATATTTAGTTATATTTTAGATTTATTGTATATTGATTTAATAACATTTAAACACTTTTTAGAATCTAACATTTATAAAATTGTAATCATATAAATTTAATTAATCACAAAAAAAACATACCAGTCAGTAAGTAGGATAATTTTAAGTATGACGCCTTTATTGGCAGGAAGTGTAACCTGAGAATAAATTATGAAAGTTTATTAATTTCAAAACTTCTTCAAGAGAAAATACCCTCTAGTTGAAAAAAAAATCGATAATTGTAGTAAAGATAGGAAGGCAACGATCCAGTTGAGTTTTCATTAAAAATTGGCTCACTTTTTCCAATACTTTCTTTTTGGGTAAGAAAGAAACAAAACTTTTCAATAATTTGAAACTTCTTTTCTTTCATCATTTCGGATATTTTGTAACTGGAGTCATGAGTTTATTAGTTCAATTTCTCATTATATAAAAAGAAAGTTTGAAATAGTTTTTAGCCTTTATTAACTAAATATTTTTTTTTTTATTTCAAAGCTTGCAATATTATTTTATTAATTTTTCACTATTTATACGTAGGGTGCTCATAATATGAAGATAACTTTTTTTTTCTTGGCATAGAGTAGGTACCAGAAATGCTACTTTGCAAGGAACTAATTTCTCCGGATATAAATGAATCGCTCCGGTTATGAACGAATCATTCCTGCAAAGAACAGTTTTTTTTTATGAGTTGAAACTCAAATATCTGCAGCCATTTTATTAAATGCAAAGAAAACTGAATCTTTTATTGTTTATTAAAATTCACGAATTTGAAGTGTAATGAAACGGAAATGCTCGCTAATGCAAAATAAAAAGAAATTAATCCAATAACAATTGTTATTTATCACAGTTACGAGATTTGGCAATCCGAATCGTTTTTCTTTTCGAATCTTTCCATGTTTATTTATTTTTTTTATTTGATATATTTCTGATTAAAAGGATATCTCCTGTTTTTCACAGAACCTGTTTTTCACAGGAGGTTTTAGAATGTTAATTAAAAATACCTTCTTTTAAAATGCTTCGTTTTTAAGAAAAAGAATGTTTCACAATGTTTTAACAAATGTTTTAACAAATTTGTTAGGAAAAAGTTATAGATATTATTAAAAATATTCTAAATTATTAATTTTTCTAAAATATTAATTTTTATTAATAGATAGGACAATATTTCATTCAAATTTGTAAATGTAAAACAATTCTGAGAGCCAAATTATAAAAACAGTGGAAGATTATGGTTTTAAATTTTCTCTGGTTATAAAGTTCCACTTCTATTCGAAACATCACTTAAAAAAATAGAAGAATAAATTTAACGAAATTAAAATCAAATCAAACAAAATCTCTAGACTAAATTTTTATATTTAATTATGTTGAAATGAGTATTTAAGGAAATAATAACAGAATTAATATATGATTTTTAAAAAAAGCTATCAAATTTTTTTATACATTTTTCAATACAATTCAAGATATTAATTGTATTTTTATACAAAATATAGTACAATATCAAAAAAGAATGATAAGCTGATTTAAATAATTTAAGCATCTTCAGAATTTTTCAATACTATTCAATGCATTAATTCTACTTTTAAATCAATACATTATAATAAATTATAATAATACATTATAATCTTAATAATTATAATACATTATAATAAAGAAAAAAGTATATATTGATTTGGAATGATTAAAATATGTTTATATTTTTATTAATTATAAATGCATTAAACGTTTATCAAAAAATATCAATTTAGAACAGTCTTAACTATCCAATTAAACACTAAATGATGATAAATTTGTTTTAAAAATTTACTAAATAACTGAATTTTGACAACAAGTCAAGGCGTTATTTGAGTTATGCCATATAAATTTAACCATTTTTAGTCATTTTAAAATAGGGCACTATTATTATATTTAACGATTAAAAATGAATTCATAATTAACAATTAAATAATTAAAAAATAATAAGTACAATTATATATATAAATTTGCCCACAAAAACTTTGTTTCAAATGTTTTTCTAAATTAATGATCCTTTTCAAATACTGCTATCAAAAGTTCTGAAAAATGATCCATTTCAACATTTAAAAAAAGTAAAAAAAATAAATAAATAGTAAAGTAGACTTATATAATAAATTTATTATAGCAGTTAAAGTTTAAGATTTTTTAATAACCAACTAGAAATATTAAATTTGTCATGATAAATTTTCAGCAAAAATTAAATTTCAATTATTTTTATTTTTTATTTAATATATTCAATATTTTTATTTACTACAAATCATGAATCTTAAATTAATCCCAAAAAGATTCTACATTTTTAAGGAAGGAATGCTAAATGTAATTAAAAAATTGAACTTAAGATTAATCTACTTTTCCTGAAATAAAATACGTCTTTTAAAATGCTAAAAATTTTAAAATTTACTCCATATCGAAATTGAACAGTGAAAATATTAAAATATGAATAAGTATTCATGATATAACGATTTGTATTTTTATAATGTCTGCGTTGCATTTTTTATTAAGTTTTAATTTTAAAAAGAAAAACAACCGTAATAATTATTATTATTATAAGTTTTATATTAAATAATTTTTAAATAAATTTGTTTTTAAATTTAAATGAAATAAATTGTGCACAAACTTTTTATTTTTCACCATCAATTTAACTATTTCACAATCAGCTCACTCTGAAAACTTTTTGAAATTGTTTAATATTTAAAATAAAGCCTTTTCTAGAAAAAAAAAGCTTTTAAAGATACATTTTTTAAAGTTTAAAATAAATTTTTTATTCTTGAATCCCACGAAAAGCATGGCACATTTTTAAATTAACCTCTTAAATAAATGGAAAATTGCTAAGACAATTTTCCAATCTATTCTTATGTGATATTAAAGTGGTGCACTGCTGGCCTCATGATCAGATTATAGTCCCAAAAAAGCTCCATGACATCCCATAATGAAAGGACATAGCCTTCAGGAAGAAATTTTAGCAGTTACCAACATGTATTGGGTTGTAGTAAGAAAAAAAAATAGAAGATTCCCAGAGCAGATCGACGCGAGGCTGTTTTACTCACGTTCTAACAATCGCCATCGAATCACTCGTTTCTGAAAACTATGACTTCAACGGATTCCGCTATTTTATTTGAATCTGGCAGCTATCTTGCAAAATAGCCTCAGACGTTAATACTTGAGTTAAGAGGTACGAATTTAAAATTTAAATTTCTCATTAAAAAATAAATTTCATAACATTTTAACATTCCTTTTATAAAGCCATGCCGCAAATCCCTTTTAGGTTTTTAAATTTCTATAAATTAATGATTCTTAAAAAAGTAATCGAAGAAAGTTCCTATGTCAGTTTGAATGCGTACTGACTATAAGATTTCAACGTATTTTAAGAATCTGTACTCAAATTAAATAAATGGCACAGCTTATTCACTAGTTACATTTGCAAGTCATTAAGAATTTATATACTCGTCATAAACTCAGGGCCCCATTTCATATTACAAGTATGAAATGGGGCCCTGAGTTTTAGCCTGAAGTTTTTATTCCTTAGCTCTGATTTTTTTCATTTATAGAGTATTGGAAGAATAATTTGGGAAACACAGCACGATTAACTGATAAGATGATAAGCAATTATAAATAATTGATAAATTATATATAATATAATATATATATATACAGGGTAATTCAATGTTCCTGCGGCAAAACATTAAAAGTTGATACAGTTTACTGAAACATATATTTTTGTATAGGAGGAATGTAGAGTCGGAAGTGATGCGTCGAGATATTATCAAATGAGAAAAGAAAAGCAAGCATTGTCTATTTGTAACATCATTCCAAAGCGTTTATTTGATTCACTGTTAACAATAAATGATATAAATTGCGAGCCACCAACAGTAATGCGTTTATTTTTTTCCAAATTAATATTTTTTTGTGGATCTCAATGCAGCTCGTAAATAAAAATACAGACAAACATTTAGACAGTTGTCTTTTCCTTATGCCTTAAACTAAGGCAAGCGTTCGTCCTCTCAACCCGACGTTCTAATGCATTTAAAACACTTAGACCAGTTGTCTTTTTAGGAGATGCGACGTTATTCACTAGTAGCTTGAAGATAAGTTACGAACACGGAGTAACAATACACCCGCCACACTCTACGATCATGTTACACCGGGACCTACGGTTTAAATTGGATTCCGAACCACTACAGCATTCATGGCACCGGCCCGGACTCGAACCCTGTGAAACCCAGCGCCAGGCGCTAACCACTTGGCCATTCAGGCCTCCGCCACTAATATATAAACATACATATGTGAATGTGTGTATATATAAATAAAAAAAATATATTGCTTTATTCTAGAATTAAAGTTCCAAATAAAATAAAATTTAGAAAACATTGTAACAGAAAATTAAATATCGGCATACATGGCACAAATATTTATGTTGCTTAAAATATTTAAATAATCATAAAATAACAAAAATAACAACTAAAAAAATTTAGTAAATAAGTTCTAGCATAATCAGTTAGTAAAATGAGTTCTAAAAACAGACAAGCTGCTAATTTTAAACAAAATAAAGTTCGTTGATTTATAGTTTCAATTTCTTTGGCATATTTTAAAAGATCATTCCATTTAGAAAATATTTTGAAGTATATATATATATATATATATAAGTTACAAAATATTCAAATAAGAATTTATTCAGAATTCTTTTGCATATATATCTTATTGTATGAATTCTTTTCGGTGAATAAAATGTATATCTAAAACAAATGTATTTGAAAAGCTATAAAAATCCAATTTTCCGTTCTATGCAGCTTTCGTAAAAAGAAAATATTTTTCAAAAGAGTAAAAAATATGTTTAAAAGATACGCTTTAGTATTTTAAAAGCCACCTGGTATCGCATGACAACAATCCGTTATGTTAAAATCGTGTTTGGAACTTTGTTTTTATTTTTGCTTAAAAGTATGAAATATTCTGTTATGGCAAAAGTAGATTTTTATTTCTGTTTTGCTTTTTTTCAAAGAGATATCGCATTTAATACGTTGTAGAGAAAAAATATTTATTTTGACCTTTACTTTTAATCTTAAGGGGGCAACTTGTTTGAGACCCCGAATAATATGAGCCTGATTCGAAATTCAACAAACTACAATGTAAATTCTTTGTCAAGGTCGCATATGATAAATCGTTAGACTGGAATGTTCTTCCTTTGTACTAGAGGAAAACGAGGAGTAGATTCGCAAAACTGACAAGATGTCCCTTTTCGTTCCAAATTGTGTTGGCAAAATAGGGTGTATATGGTTCCTCGCTGGAAGGGATTGGATCTGAAATCCTAGATGTGAAACCGAAACAAACGTATGATTGGTTTACTGTCTGTCAACTATGACATCTGCCTGCGTGCACCATGATGGGGTTCAGATTCATATCCAACCCCTTCATGTGCATCATGAAGGGGGTTGGATATGAAATCCTAGAAGCAAACGCATAATGGGTTTACTGTCTGTCATCTATGAGATCTATTTCAGCTACGTTAGAGGACGGCGGTAGTTATAATAACATGTTATCATACGCCAAATTAGGCAGACGCCAAATAGGCAGACGTTGGCTCAAATTTATTACATTGGTGAACTTAGCACTTGATGTATGGGAACTGGTCTCTATTTTTAGAGTAAACGCGCAATTGTCGATGTTAAAGATATCCAGTAGAAAGGATGATATATTTTGTTGATAGTCGGAAATTGCTTTTAATGTGATTGACCAAATGACAGGGTCGCTAATGTAATAATTAGTTGGAAATATTTTGACTGTACCTGGAACTTCTTTAACATGGAAATAATCAACGTGGGGAATTTGTTTAAAAATTAACGAAATATTTAGAAAAACTAATTGAAAGCGGATACTGGATTTTAAGTACACTGGTTATATTGAAAGAAAAAAAAAATGGAAAAGGCGGCTAAATAAACTACTCTTTTTCAGACATAAATTGACGCCGAGACTAAAATAGAGCCAAAACTTCCGACAGATTCACTTCATTCTAAATAATGGTTGCCTTCTACCATAATTTTTCCTATAGCAGCAGACGGAGCAGCGACAAACTTCTCATGGTTGACAGACATGATGGAAACGCAGCAAACTCTAAGCTTTATAAATCTTTATCATAAGATTTTATATTTTATATCTTCAGGATAATATAAATTATGTTACTTTTTCTCGGTTTATCATAGCATGTAAGTTAAAACAATACGTCGCTAGATTGTTGAATCTTATCAGAGTTGATATAAAAAATTAAATATTTTTTAATTAGAGTTGCATGAGATTACTTTTATTATATCGCTTATTTTGCGTGCCAGTTTGTACATTGAAACAATTAATAAATGGTTTTGCCTACTAATATTGTGAATAGAAGGATTTTGAGTTAAAAGTATTACTATTCTTATATTTCGTCCATAAATTAAAGTGTGTAAAATATAACTAAGGCATTTGTTGATTAAAAGTGACATTGGCAGAATTTCTTATTGTTGAGGAAACTAGAAGTTTGAAAACATATATATATATGTGTGTGTGTGTGTGTGTGCCTGTGTGTGTATTTATGTGTGTGTGCCTGTGCGTGTATTTGTGTGTGTGTGTGTTCAAAAGAAGACGTCGTTTTCTTCCAATTATCTTGGAGGGACAAAAGAAGATCCAGAATATCCTCTTTTTCTTTCATACCAATGGTTTCTAAAATGAGTTGAGGAATACGAAATACATCATGAAAAACAATAGGGCAAGATTTCATCATTAGCTTCCAGTTTAATGCAGCCATTTGGAAAAATACAGTGCCACAATTTTGATCAAACTGCCTCGGATGGATTCGGATACAACACAGCAAAAGAAATTTGTCGGGCTAACCGATATTTTGAATCTTCCTTTCTATACGCTTTTAAGGTTGCATTTAAATTCCCCGTTATTCCAGAAAATCAGCAGCATGAATGAATGTTTGTCTTTATTCAGAACAAATGATTCGAAAACCCACGAATTCTCGGCTATTTCATTTTTAAGGCGACGTAATAACCAGCGGAAAATAAGAACATGATGTACAATTCGGAACGAATTTCTTTTTCGAACGGCAGTGAAAATTCGCTACGGACCGTTCTGTTCTTTTAGGATCACCAACATAAATTTTGAACAGTTATGTATCTCGAAATTTTTGAGAAAATCACATTTAAAATGGTGTTTATCTCTTTTCAACACTATAGATGTTTTCTAAAAATGACGCTTTACCAAATTCAAAAGATCATATTTCCTATATTTGACAATATATAATACTCTTTATCGTTTGTTTATACGTACTCAATTTTGTAATTCATTAAATTCCGTTCTCCGTTTAAACTATAATGATATTCTTCAAATAGCGAGAAATTTATTTATTTTTGTTATACATCAGTGGGCATCGTATTCCAAAGGAAGTATGTCATAAAAAGCCCGGCATGACGGATAATCAGGAGTTGATTTTGCCTACAGGAAGAATTTTTTAATGTATTTGCGTATTTCATTTGAGAAAAAAACAGAGCTCAGAAAAGCAGAGAAGCAGAACTCACGAAAGCAAGTCCTATTTTCTGGAAGAAGTAATTGACAGAATTTTATTAGAGTTAACCATTATTGTTGTTGAACAATGTCAGGTATTTTCAGCTAATTACTGTTTCACTAGAATACACTTCACATAATATAGTTTTTTTAAAAAAAAAATGAAGCAAAAATAATAATGCGAATAGAAAAAAAAAAAGTAAATGAACAAAACAATATATTAAAAACAAACAATATCCAAAGTTTACCGTTAAAACATCTATAATTGTTCTAAAATCAAACAAAAATGTGTTTCCTAACTTTTACTTTTTCTTAATAAAACACAAAATATAAGAAATTTTTTACCATTAATCTATTATAAAAAATTACAGCCTCATTTTTAAAAAAAAATGTATTATTGAAAGTTTTCGTCTTTTGGGGCAAACAATCAGAAATAAAAGATTACAAAATTCGAGGAAAAAACATGGAACCTCCGATTATTTAAATTCAAGGTTTTGTTAGAGAAAATTAATTTAATTAATGTCACAATTTATTGTAATTATTTTTTGTGCATATTAAAAAATTATTTTTTTTTGACGATTCAATTTAAAAGTGTAATTTTATAATAAAAATTAAAGTTCGTTTGAATAATAGCTAAGAATGTTTTTTTAGAATTATTGCTGCTTGTGACAAAAAAAAATTAATTCAGTGATACATTTTTTATTGTGAATGGTTATATTTTTTACTTTATAAGAAATGCAGATAAATGCATTATTTCCGATATTAGATATTGAAAAATAAAAACAATTCTGAATTATCTAAGTTAAACACCTTTTTAACTTAATTTTTATTGACTAGTAGCTTTTATTACAAAGTGAAAGCTTTGATTATATTTTAATATTCATGGGAGATACTTTCTATCTCATTTTTCTATCAGAATTAACCCATTTTTAAAAAATTTTCTTACTACTTCATCTGTAACTTTTTTTCAAACTGTCATCTAAAGAAAGTACTGATTTCTCTTTTATATATTTTATTTTATTTTCCTTAATTTCTTAGTCATTTTTATTTAAAAATTTTTTGGAATTTTCATTGTGCTTATCGTTATATTATAAATGGTACTTTAAAAATATTACTGTTTTTTATTTTATAGTTTTAATAAATCATACATCACAATTGATTTTCAAATATCAACTTTTCCTTTAAGGTTGAATAAAGTATAATGTAATTGAAATAAAAATATTGTACAAAAATAACGCAAAATATTTTTAAAAAGTGTTTTATTGTTGTTAAATAATAAATTTCATTTACTTTTATTTTCTACTAAAATATACATTAAAAAACATTTATATAGAATAATTAATTAATTTTTTTTCTTGCGATCTACATTCTTTTTAATGAAGAACAATCAGAAAATTTTTATTCTTTTGCAATATTATTCTCATAAATGTATTACAAAAATTGTTATATTCAATGTCTTATTTTAAGTTGGCAAATGTATTTCTTTCAGATATTGCTTTTTTTTTGGTATCAATATAACATTTTTAAAACAAATTTTAATTTCTGTTTAGTATTATTTTATGTTTAATTTTATTTGTGTTTAATTTCATTAAGCATGTTTTCTTTTGAACTTAAAACAACTTTTTAACAACATTACTGCTTACATCGCAGATTTTATGGAATGAGATTGTAGCAATAAAATCTTGAGTAAAGTTTTCCCCACAGATTTAGGTATTTAGATTCATATTTTTAGCAATTCATGAATCACTTTTTCAGGTATTTTCACCTTTTAAAATATATTTTCTTCTTTTAATATGGTTATAAAACATTTTTTTCAATGAAAATTAGGAGGTTTTTTAACCAATATTATGTCTGTTTTTTAAGTATAACTTATAAGAAATTTAAAATCGACTCAATTTTTAACAATTCCTGCCCAATTAGTGGTTTCCGTGTAATTATGTTATGTACAGAAGACATTTGCTCAGCTGTCGTTCGATGCGTATTCAATGCACTCGAAAGGATAAACTGCATCTAAGATGATTCTCTCGAGTGGACAGTGAGATAAGAAAGCAATTGCTAGTTATAAGTTGTTAACTAATCATCCAACAATAACTGATGAAGTTACAGATACTAAATAAAATACAAAAGCAGGAAAAAAAAAGCATTGCAGCAGGAAAAAAATGTCTTAGTTGATAAGAAAAAATAGAATATTCTGCAGACCCCAGACTGCAAGAGTTATTGGGAATTTTCTAGAAAAACTTGTGCTTATAAATTAGGCTTCATCCACTCTGTTTACTTATAGAGATAACCGTCTTTTAAGTATCTTATAGAATAATTTTTGCAAAACTCGAGACTACAATCATTGTTTTCCGTGTTGAAACAAAATTTTATGGAAAAAAAAACAGCTGACGAGAGAGTGATATTGAAATTAATTGTGATTATATGGATGACTCAGAAAATAAATCTATTACAAGTTTTACCTTTCATTTTCAATCAGAAAATTGAACGAAACTCATATTAGAATTTGATGTTTCCAAATAGTTGCAGATTGAATTTCAAATTTAGAAATCCATCTCGACAGCAAATCATTTAAATGAGTTGTGCTTACTCATTCACAGTAACTTCAGCATTCCATGTCGTTCACTGATGCGGAGTGCCGTAATTCGAGAATACCGTTCGTGTATTCATGAATTGAATAGCTAAATTAACGCATTCGACATCATAGATATTTGAATGGAATGCAATGAACAAATGCACTGGAGCGTGTGTAAAGTACACAACCGAAACAAATTCGTCTGTCTGGACCTAAGCACTATTGTGTAAAATTCAACAGTCTGTACAAACAATGTGTCGCTCCACTTTAAACTATCGAGCAATTCTAATTGCATTCTATCGTATTTATTTGACCAGAAACTAACTGCCTGGCATTTGCTAACCTAAAGTATAAGTATTATTTATAGATCAAAGACATCTAAAGCGGATCTGCTGTAGTTAATATAGAAAATAACAAAAGTGTTGAATTAACTACTTACAAAACTAAAACAAAAGTAGTTTTTGTGTATTGATATACGAATTTTGTGAATTAAAAATAATTCCATCGATTTCCAATTAAACCTATATCAGCTAGTGGATCCTATATAATTATATTATGTACAGAAGACATTGGCTCGGCTATCGATTGAGGCTTATCAATAGATTCGATAGGTTAAGTGGCATCTACAATAATTCTCTCGTGTGGATGATGAGAAAAAAAAGCGATTGTTAGTTATGAGCAGTTAAGTAATCCTCAACACTAATAGCTCAAGTTAAAGATGCTTAAAAGCATTTCTGCAGGTGAGTTTTATAACACTTTTACAAAATATATTTATTTTATAATGGTCAAATTAGTGAAAACCACTGTATTTAAGAAATACATTATTTGTAAATCCATGTATTAAAATATTAACTGTCGTGACTGTTGTGAGAAAAAAATCATAAAATTGCGAATATATCACAGATATGCCCTATGAGTTCACTGAATAATTATACTATTTTCTATGAATTCAGGATGCTCGTGCATGTTGAAACATCTAATATAACAGGTTGTTATATGAATATGAAAATGTCTATAATGGATTTAAATCTACTAGGATATATAATTTTATATGCGGCCGCATATTTCCAAAGTGACCCGCAAGAACATTTGAGTTGGCCCCCTGCTCTGGACTGTATTCTTACAGATAACCATTTTTTAAAGAATCACAGAATCACTTTTCAAATCTTGTGACGAAATGAAGTTACAACCTTTTTTTTTTTTTTTAAATTAAAAACAAAATTTTATGAAAAAGAACATCGACAGTAGACGAGAAAGTTATCATTGAAATTAATTGTGATGATATGGATGATTCAGTAAATAAAAAAAATTGTGCAAAGTTTTTGCGGAATTCAATTTTTCAATAGGAAGAATATAACTTACGTTAGAAATTGATGTTTCCATATAGCTGCAGATTGAATTTCAAACTTAGCAACCAATCTCGACAACAATTCATTTAAATAAATGCGTTTTACTCATTCACTGTAACTTCAGCCATTCCAAGTCGTCCATTGATGCGGAGACCCATTCCAGAATACCATTTGTTTACTGATTCATGAACTGAATGGCTCAATTAACGCATCCGTCATCGCAGATATTTGAATGGAACGCAATGTACAAAATCAGCGGAGCGCATGTAACATTTGTGTAAAGTATACAACTGAAATAGATTCGTCTGTCTGCACCTATGCACTGCTGTGTAAAATCCTGCAGCCTGTACAAACAATGTATCGTTCCATTTCGAAAAATCGAACAATTCTAATTGCATTCTATTATATTTATTTGGCCAGAAACTAACTGCCTGGCATTTGTGTAAGAATCTTTAGGAGATAGATGGCAACTAATGCGGATCCGCTCTTGTTAATGTAGACAATAACAAAAGTACTTAATTAACTTCTTAAAAGTTAACAAAAAAAACTTCTTAAAGTTAAACAAAAGGCCGTTTTTGTGTGTGTATAAGTCGAATTTTTCGTAAATTAAAAAGAAATCCAATCCATTTCTTGTTAAACAGACACCGGTTTTAACCTAAAAAATGTTAGTTTCTAAGGATTGACTTAAAGAAGAATAGAAAGCAATGAATAAATTGATTACTCATTTTAATAAATTTTTTTTATAAATTTTCATGAATAATTTTATTCTATCTAAGGTAGCCTGACAATCAATGCAAGCTCTTTAAATAATTTGTCACAGTCGTTATCGATTTTAATCAGAAGGGACTTCCATTAGAGAGGTAAGCCTTGAAAATCATGTGTTGATAACCTATGAACTATCAATTACGATGAACATTTTGAATCTCTTTCGAAACGAGAATCATATAGATAGATTTAATACATAAATAATCCCAATAAAGACTTAATTCTTTAAATCTTATTTATATATTATTAAAGTTGCATTTGTGTACGTATTCAAAAGAATCTTATATTCGTTTAAAAAGAATTGTTAATTAATAAATTGTGTTTCTGTATTTCATATGTGTTAAAAGGAAATTGTAATTTTTATACAAAAAGATATGAAAAAACTGAATTAAAAAACACATCATTTACTATTAAGAAATTAAGTGAGCTCTCAAGTGATAATCTATTTTGAATCTCATTTTCCTGAAATGGCTGCTTTATTGAATGGAGGTAACCTTTTTTTTTTTAATTACTAATCTTCAAATAAAAAATACTATAAACACTTCAATACTTAATACTTAAAGAAATGACTGTCAAAAAAAATATGAAATTTTTTTTTTTTTTCCATTGCATATGCTAAAAAATATTTTGGCTTAATAAAAAGAAATGTATTTAAAACCACAGAAGGGCGGCAATTGTTAATCAGAAAATTAAAATTGAATTTTTTATTACTATTTAGTGGCGACACAATTTTTAAACAAATACAATAATTGCAATTCTCCATTCCAAAGATTCCATTTTTAGGTAAAGAATGAAAATATCATTGTTTTTCAATTAACTTATTAATGTTTTTTTTTTTTCTAATGCAGCTGGCAAATAGACCGTGATCTTTCGCCATAAGGGCTGCGCCGATGTTACTCACTTTGCATTACCCAGGGGGCGCGTGTAACTTGATGGTAAGCCAGGGACGCGGAGCAACAATGCCCCGCAGCGCTCTACGATCCTATTAGGACCAGGACCTACAGCTTACAGTGGATTCGAACCACTACAACACCCATGGCCAAGCCGGGATTCGAACCCGGTACCTGTGGTACCGAAAGCTAGAGCGCTAGCCATTCGGCCATCAGGCCCATGCTTATTAATGTAATGGCTCTAAATGTTAATTAGTGACAGACTATAAAAATGTGAATTAAAAAAAAAGGAGCATAATTAGAAAATTAATATTTGAGTCATCGCTTTAGTATTTTTTTTAACCGAATATGAATAAAGAGATTTTCTGATTAAATGATATTCGAGTGGGGTTTTGGTTGGTTTCAGAATGAATTCATATCCTAAAAAATTAAATGTTAAAAAAGAAAATGCTTTTGGGAATCGATATGACGAAACAAAGAAGACAATTTTTTTGTTGAACATTGGTGCTGAGTATACTACCGCTTTTCCCATTGTTCTTTGTTGTTCATGCACATCGGTGGGTCTCGTATGTAACAAGCGTTCCACTGATGAATACTCATGTGAAAATAAATTTTTCAGGCTTTCCATTTGTAGCTGAGCCAAAGTGTTGTGAAAAGTTCGACAACTCCCACCATGCAGCTTGGATACGAATATGACATTCTTACACACATTCATTATCGAGTCTCTTTTTCTGCAATCAATGACTGCAATGTATATCGTCAGCTGATTTTAGTCTGAAATCTCTTGCACACTTTACCATTTATGTGTGTGCGTGTAACATCGGTGGGCATATTGTAACAATTATGTATCCTGCGAACATCCTACAGAAGGTTTAAAAGGGGAAGGGATGCATTCCAGAAGGAGGATCATGCATTTCGGAAGGTAGATCATGCATTTTAGAGGTAACTGCCCTGTATTTGTTTACGTATGGAAAAAGCAAGAAAACTCCAGTCATGCAGCCCGACTCAATGACCATAGTGAAAGGCTTTTTACATTTATTTTCACAACCGCCAATTTCTGAAAGCACTGAGTACAATAATGTTGTCAGTGGATTCGAGCCTAGACTGTCCTGCATGATATCTGCGCACGTTGTCACTAGGCCATAAGTTGGGCTATTTACTAATGGAATGCGAATGAAGCTGGCGGATATAAAATGCATGTTTACGCTTTTTTTCTGAAACCGTTATAAGTGAGGCCAAGTAAACCCTTCGTGTATACCTGGAACAGTCCTTCTAAATTCGCAGGCCAGGAAGTCATCGTCGTCTACATGTAATCGGACCAAAGAGGAAAGAGTATGAACATCTGTATGCTCATTAACGGGCGCAGAATAGTTAATAAATTTGCTTTTTAATAGAGTGGCAAAATGGGAGTGCATTTTAATTGGCCTCCCACAGAGCACTATCCTTCTCTAATTTCAAATGATCATACGTAAGGCTGTCCTCAATTCGAAAACATCATTATAAAATAGTTCGACAACGTTTTCAATACTTGACATTTTACTCACTCTTAACACAATTGTCTACAAATCTTTTCATTTCTCAAACTGTTTGCTCCTTCATTCCAGCCGCACTTGTTATCGCTGAGCTACGAATCAGATTCTACCTTCAACTTAAATTATTAAATAGTTTGTTATACACATATATTTTCATAAAAAAAGATATACAAATGACTATTCTTTCTAATGCGTTTAAGTAGGAACAAAACAAGAAGCCTACTCTTAAACTTTTAAAGAAAAAATTTTGATTTATCTCAAAGTTCTTGGTGCAAGTCGCACGTTTTATACGCGGAGTAAAACTGAATCTATGGCATATCAGCCTTTCAAGTAGCGAATCCGCATGCATCACTTTCTAATTACTTCAAAATCCTTATAAAAAAAATAACCTATTACATGAAAATAGGAACTTTATTTCTAGGCTTGGAATCCCCATCACTGTTACAGGTGTGGCAATATCAAATTTACCCTTTTACAAATCAAATTGTACTTTTTAAAATAAATTCACATTTTTGAAATTCAAATGCCCACCTCTGAAAATTAAGTTTTATTTAAATGCAAAGACATGTACATATATATGTTTAAATAAACGTACATGCATATATACGCTTGAATATGCATATCTACATAAGGAGTCACGTATTGATAAGGGTATGGATCGACGTACCTAGAAGTGTGTATACATATATTAATCTGCATATATTTGAGTGAACACATGTGAGCATACGTGAGTTTATATGTGAGATAAGCGCGTGTGTTTATATGTAAGTTAAGTGTGTGTACAATGTATGTGAATACGCGTTAATACAATGTATGTATGTAGGCATTCATGTATGTATATTTGTAAGCGAATTTATATGCATGTTCATATAAATATCTATATGTATCTGTCATATTGGATATATGTCTGTATCAGTTAATAAGTTGGAAAAGAATGCCAAAATAGAAGCAACGGAACAGGAGAAGCAAAAATAAAAAGACACGGGTTCTTCGATAAGCATGGAGTAGCAAAATACCACCGCTGAACACTGAACGATAATCAACAGGAAGAAATTTTAACGAAACCAAAGATCATCCTATCTACAAAAACAAGATTAGTAACCTCCCCAAAAAAAGATAAGCTTTAGTGTATCTCGTTGCTTAAGTTTCACTAAAATACATGTTTCTTCATCGTTAAAAGAGGATTTACTCATATTTTTGCACATTCGAGCTACCGTTTCGACTTTTTTTCGATAAAAATTGTATGGAAAAAATGTAAAGGAAAGATAAATGACTAGCACTGAAATAGTTGCTGTAATGATGGGAAAAAATATCCAATATTGAATTTTTGAATTTTGGATAAATTGATTTAAATAAGAATAAAAAATAATCCAAAAGTACTTTGGGATATGACATATTATTTTTATATTAGTTTAGCACATTCGATTCTAATTAATTATTTCATGAATTTCTATTTTCCATTTAAATAAAATTTTGATAAGAGGGCAATTTAAAAATTCCTCAAAATTGCTTCGTCTCAAAGCAATTGTCATAATATTTGATGCTGATATTCATAATGCAAATAATATCATAAGCCTTTGCATAATACAGGACGAAAGTGTGCGACATGGATATCAGAAAACAACTATATCCACATTGTTTCTATAAAAGAAATAAATGAACAACTGAAATGCCTATATATCTAACAGTGTAACAATTAATATATTGCCGAGTGTTACCATCGAAAATGAGAATATCCATGTTTTACAATGAATTGCATAAAAGAAAGAGATTAACAGTTTTCAAATAACTCGCTAGCCTGTTTACATTATTTAATTTTTTCATTCATTTACAGATTAATGTCAAATCTATTAGTTAATAAATGTCTGGTTTACGGAGACTTTTATGTTCTAGTATTCACAAAAATATATCTAATTTTAAAATGGTGTCTATAAAACAGATGTTGTCGGTAGAGAATATATTAAAATGTGCAAGAATCCTCAATCAATAGATATGCATAAAATATTTTATAGATACCACATAGATATTTCATGAGCACGCATTTTCAGGCGAGAAAATTAAAGAATCCATGAATATGAAATTATATAACTTTCCAATTTTGCTCTTGGTTTCTATAGAAATCGAACTAATACAAAAACCTTTATTAAAATTTTGTAATATCATGCCATCATTGCTTTATTTACTTTACTATTGAATGTATATTATTTATCTTTTTGTATATGACGAAAAGAATTAAATTTTTGTTAGAATATTTTTAACATTTTTTCCAGGTTCTTTTTTTTCAAATCACTATATGCATGTTTATCAAAAGCTTCCATGTCTACTCCAGGCATGGACATGAGGAACTAATTATCTAACTGAAGGAACTGAGCCAAATAAAAAATATTTTATTAAATGATATTTTTTATATCACGCTTCAAAAAACCTCTATTTTGACATATTATTTATTTTTCATTTCTTGTTTATGTCAATGATTCTCAAAGTTGTTGATACCATCTCTTACAGAGATAAAAAAAAAACGATAAATAAGGGTGACATCATCTATCTCCATTAGTTGAATTAGGTAGCGAGTTATTAAAACAAAAGGGCGATAAAACAAAGAGAAAATAGGAAATTTAGAAAAACTATTCATCTCAATTCAAAGATGGCTACCACCATTACCAACTCTGGCTACAAAACCGGATACAGTTAATCATAGATTATGATATATAATACGAAACCTTTTCATTTTTTTTCAGATTAAGTGGAATGTGGATTTAGCGCGGTCACAAAATTGTTAAAAAAAAAAAAAAACAAAGACTGCAAATTGTTAATCATTTGCCAAAATTATTAAATGACGAAAATAATGTATAGATGCAATTCATTAATAGCAGTACTAGCGAACCTTGTTGATTTGCCTCAAGCTCATCCTTCTCATTAAGATCATTTTTAATGTAATTCGAAATTTTTGTTTTCATATTATCCTCCGCTTTCTGAACGAATGCTACTGGGATTGATTTTAATGAATAATTTATCTCTTTAATAATAATTCAATAGTATTCAATAATAAAACTATCATTTCATAGAAAATTATTTATATTTTCTTTGAATAATTTCAAGATTCAAGGTGTCTTCATTTAAAATAGCTTTCTTTGTTATATTTTAAGAAGTAGTCAGATACATAAATACGTAATTGAGCACGAATTTTAACTATGACTTCTTGTTTGTTTGCTTAAAGATTGTAGATTCCAAGCCGGAAGGGGGCTTGAGTAACATGTTAAGAAGGTGGTAGTTCAAATACCTTTTGGCAAACTCAGTTTTGTGTAGATATATGAACGATAACTTTTTGTTCTTTTCATGCGTCTAACAAACAGGCTATTCTGATTACATGTTCCCAAGCCAGTGAATTCCCTCCTTAAACCTTTTTATTTTATTGCCGTGGTACGGATTGAACGCACAAAACTGGCAGCTCAACCAACCTTCAAATGCTATTCAAATATTCCCCAAATCCGACTTATAAGAGCTCCGAGAAAAGATTTTCCATAAAGATTTTGAAAATCAGGCAAAAAATTCCCACGAATAAGTAAATAAATAAGAAAATTCCGAAGGAACAAAAAAATCCAAAATGCCTTCAACATTTCGAAGGGTAAAAATGGAAGGAATTCCTTTTTTCCGTAGAATCCATAACCATGATTTATAAGAACTATAATGGAAGTTCTGCGCAACGGGATAATGTGTGGCGGCCCCGCCTCAAACGGTGAAGAGGCTGGAAATGAAAAATCCTACTATTCAAAATTCCTTTTCCTTTTCAAGTCATCATTAGCATAGATTTTTTTTAAAAGAATTCTGAGGCCGTCTCTTTCTCGTGTTACATATTGATGAATGTACTATTCAGCATTAATTTCTTGTCCTGGTGGTTCTAGATATCCTATTTATCTGCCTCCATTCTGCGATATGTCAAAGCAAGTGATGGTTGTTCGAAGGATGCAAATTCAGAATGAAAGACGATCTGGTCACAGCAACTTTCATTTATTTGTCTTCAATACCCCAGAGCAATGGTTCTTAAACTGCTTTAGTTAGCAACCTCTCCACAATATAAAAAATTCTAACGACCCCCTTGCTCTCACACCATCAATGTTCAAAAATTGTGAAAATTATAATGTATAGTATGAAGTCGATAATTTATTAAACAAATCTAATAAACCATCTTTGAAAAATGTAGATAAATAATTTGAAGAATTAAAAATCGAATTCTAGTGACCGTAGTATTTATAGCATTATAAAAATTAAAAAAATGAAATTAATAACGAAAATTATAAAAGGTATCTTCGAAATAGAAAACGAATAAATAAAAGAAAAAAATCAGCAATTTTTAAATTTTTCTTCCTGATTAAAAATACCCAGTTGACATTTCTCTGATAATTTTATGAATAAAAATTCCATTTACATATGTTACGTTTCTATCTACTTCATTATTTTGTCTACTTCATTTGTTTCCTTTAAATTTTATAATTTTGATTAAATGATGAGTATTTTAGAAACCCAACCATTGGTTTTACACTTTTCGTTTTTTTTAAATGAAATTAATTATCCTGCTATTAATTAACATTATAATCTCTTAATCATATTTTATAACCTGTACTTTTAATCAGGGAATAATTGAAGCAACAAAAAAATAAATCTAGTTTTCAAAAAAACAATTGAAATTGAATTTTCACAGATTAATATGGCATTTTTCACATTTTAATCAAAGAAGATTAAATGAAAAATAATAATAAGCAAAACCGACGTCTTCCAAAGTGATTAACTTTAACAAAAGAGCTATTTCAAGTGGCAACATAATTAAAGATAATTAATTTAGTTGAAGAAAAACTTTGCGTCAATTCGTTACTGGTTGCCGTTGTTCTTTTTCAAAGGTAGGGCGATCTAATTAATTTGATTGAGTCATTTTGCTGCTTTTATAAAAAAAAAAAAGAATATCTTGCTTTGTTGAAAGAACATCTGAATACCCCTTTACATTCAGTACATTGTTGACTTATGTGTCTGATACTGCTGCACTCCTGAAGAATGTTTTAAAATAATATATATTCAAGACTATTACCCGATACTTTAATGTAGGGCTGTTACCTTTTAAAAATCATACCATTAAAGTCATCCTCTCCATCATACAACTGTAGGAATAAAATGCATTAATTGATACACAGAAGTGAAACAACGAGACTCCTGAACATGAAATAAAATTAATTATATTTCCTTAAAATTTTTCCTTACCAAGCTTAAGAAACATCTTGAATTCAAGAGAGTTTTCATAACCAAGATTAAAAAAACATACTAAGATACAGTATAAGACGAATTTAAGCGGTTCTTACTTTTTTTTTTTAGTCTCTAATATATATATTGTTTTCTTCTTGTATTTTTATTATTGAGAACTAAAATAACACTAACCTGCGGTTGTCGATATATAACAATGTCGGTAATCGGTAAAATAACAAAAACAGCAATCGGTAAAATAACAATATCATGTGTGGTAAAATAACAAAACTCTATGGTAATATAACAGTATCCAAACAGTATGTAGTATGTAGTATTATGGCAGCATGCACAGCTAACGTGTAGGGAGAAGGGCTCGAATTTTCGTATGACATCTGTCATTGGAGAAATTTGAAGATACGATGGCGATTGTAATAATGCGTATAAATGGCAGTAAAGCATCGGCAATAATATCTCAGGTGAATGTTTTCCCCAAGTTTTTCTTAAATTGAAATGCAAATGGGGAGGAGTTATCGCTAAAGTCTCCAAGAAGAAAAAGCTCATCTTGCATAATAGAGAGGAGTAAAAACTTGTTCGTGATAAAATATGAAAGTGAAACACGAGTTTCACCAATTTAGGCCACGGCTAAAAAGATACCTATGAAGAAATCATTAAAAAATTAATTCGACGCAATTAGAATAACATAGTGAATAGAAATCCTGACCATCGAAAAATGGGTATGAATTTAATCGAGGAATACGGGAAGATCTTCCAATTTATACTTAACACGCATATTGTTGAATTATTAAAGGGGTTTATTCTTGATTGATTATTATACGGTGAAAGGTTTTTTAATTTAGCATTACTAGTTTCGTAGGCACGAAAAGCATATGAAATCTATAAATTTATTTTAACGAATTATTAGTTTATATCAAAGAATAGGAAGAATTTGCAAACAGATTTGACAAAAAAAAAAAAAAAAAAAGAGAGATGTTCAAATTACAATACACGTTATTTTTAGAATGAAACCTTTGTCGTGATATATAATTTTATTTTCACATTAATTATTTTATGCTAATTCAGACATTATTTCAAAGTAATGTTAAATTAAGAAGTAATTTTATAATGAAATTTTTTTTTTTTTAATATTTGTAATACAAAGTAAAAAAAAAAACCTGTTACGAAAGGAGTTTTTTAATATGAGGAATTACAGAGCATTTTTGCAAAAGTAGTATAAAAATTTATTTTCGAGCTATTTATATTGGATTTACTATTTTTTCAAAAATATTTATTCCTCCATCTGTTTTTATGTTGTTCTTCTTAATTCCATTTAAACGAAACAATCCGTTGGTAGAACGCTCTTAGAAAGCATTTAGCAGAACATCATCAGAGCATTTCAAAATAATCTTTTAAAATATTCGCAAGTATTATTTTATTCGATTTATAGAACATTCAATAGATATTCCTTCCAATTATTTTATTTAAAGTAATGAAAAAAGTTTAATATTTCTATCGCTTGTAAAAGTAATCTGTTAAAAGGATTCATTACACTTCACAATTCCATTACTTTCGAATATAATCTTGTAGCAAATAATTAATCTTCACATTTTCATTGAAGCGAAACAAATCCTGCAATGCTTATTCCTTAAGACTACAGCAGAACATTAGAATATTTCAAAAAAATTTCTTTTAAGACCTAACGCTTGCTCTTATTTTTTTTTTTTATATTTCATAAAAGTGTTTGAACATTTCTTTTCTTTACTTATTTTAAAGAATACATAATTGTTCTTCATAATTCCATCGATTTCATATAATCAAATAATACATAATTATTCTTCATAAAGCTATCAAATCGGAACAATCTTTAATGAATGTTCTTAGAAATATATAACAGAGCAATTGTTTTTTTCAAAAAACCCTTCTTTTTAAATACAAAACCCTTTTGTTCTTACTGTTTTTATCAGTCTTTATATCTCCTATAAAAATTTAAATGTTTACTTCTCATGTAGATCGTGTAATAATTTACTTATTTTTTATATACCATGAAGGTCTTACTAAACAATACTCATAAAAGGCAAAAATTCTAATGGCAACTGGCTTAATTATGGAAAAATCCAAGAAAAACACTGACGGTAAAGCATACATAGACAAAGCTCAATCAATTTATCAATTAAAGGTGAACAAATAAAAATACTGAAATCATATCTATATTATTTCATAAATAACAGAACAATGTTATATTATTTACGAAATAACTTAACATATTCTGAATAACCTTAACATTTAACACTTAACACTTAATGCTAAGTTCTTAAAGAAATTAAATGATCTTGCAAGGAAAGTTTTATATAAAGAAAAACATTTTTCACTTTTACCTTCTAAGGCAGTTCTGTATGCAAGAAAAATATTTTATTAAAGTTATACTTCTTAAAAGATTCATGTTTGCTTTTGTTAAACCTTAAGAGTTTTTGAAATGACAGTGTTATTTTAAACTTTATTTCTTTTAAAAGACGCCTGTTTTTTGCGTACAATTACTTTGAGGTTGAAGATCTCTTTTTTGTGTCTACAAATAAGAAGTGGAAATTTTTTTTTGTTATAAAAATGTTTTATTTTGAAACGATAACTCAGTAATTGCACAGATTTTTCATTTCTTTTTTTTAGAGTTAAGCATTTCTTTCTTTTAACCAAAGAACATTCAAAAAAATGTTTAACCGGTTTAAATTTATGTTCGCTTTCCAAGTAGACTTGATTAAAAAAAAGTACATTCTATTTTTTTTTAAGATGTTAAAACTTCAATTAAAAGTATTGTCTTCGAAGTTGCAAACTCTTGTTTCTTGTTCGTGTAGGACACCTTGTTGAATAAAGAAAGATAATGTAGTAATTAAATTGTTTTTAAATAAAAGTATTTTTTTTTCCTCTCTTTTGCGAATAAAATGTCAACATTGGAATACATTCTTGTAATTGTAAATATATTTTTCAGATAAAAGAAACATAGAATTTCTGTTACAAAGAAAATTATTTATATTTGATTTGTTTTATTTTATTATAGAAAATCTAAAAAATGAAACACAAATAATAATAAAGTTAAAATAGAGCCGAGTAATTTTTGAAATTATCAAGTATTTTATTTTTTTTCAAATGGCATTATTTGGAACAGCAATGTTTTTTTTTTTTTTTTTTTTGCAATTAATATTTTTCCCTCAATACGAAACGTAAGCCGGTTAGAATTCACCAATGTTATTCGTAATTATATTCAATCAGAAATCAGAAAGAATCAGAAATCAGAAAGAATCAGAAATCAGAAGAATTTATGTGAATGAGAGAAGATTTTATGAATGAGAATTTGAGAAGATTTTATGTGAATGAGAATGTGAATGAGAATTTGAGAAGATTTTATGTGAATGAGAATATGAATGAGAATTTGAGAAGATTTTATGTGAATGAGAATGTGAATGAGAATTTGAGAAGATTTTATGTGAATGAGAATATGAATGAGAATTTGAGAAGATTTTATGTGAATGAGAATGAGAATGAGAATTTGAGAAGATTTTATGTGAATGAGAAAAATGATTTGAAAAGATTTTATGTGAATGAGAATTTGAGAAGATTTTATGAATGAGAATTTGAGAATATGAATGAGAAAATGTGAATGAGAATGTGAGAATATGAATGAGAAAATGTGAATGAGAATGTGAGAATATGAATAAGAAAATGTGAATGAGAATTTGAGAAGATTTTATGTGAATGAGAATTTGAATTTTTATGGCTTAAAAATAAGAAAAATATTATTGAATGACCATTCAATTAAACATTTTCCTTGACATAACTTTATACCTAAAAAGTGAAATAAAAAAACGGATCATTCAAATCTAAAATGTAGATATGTAAAAAAAACTCAATGTGTGTTTCTTCTAAGATTGTTATTGGGCTTGTTGGTTTGTAGGATTTCCGCTCATTAATTTTTTTTCACTTATAAATATGCATTAGTGGAAATAATACAAAAACATAATATAATTTTTATATATAATGAAGACAATTAATAAAATTTATTCATAAAAAACACATGTAGTCTAGCTTAATAATATTTCTATCTTAAAAATAGGTATATATTGTACCCATTTCTATATGATCGAAGTGATTTAAAAAATTGATGACAACCCCCAAAAATTATTTCATTTATTTTGTTACGGAGAAATAAAAAGGTAATATAAATAAAAAATGTGAACAATAAAAAAAATAGTTTTATTCTTATGTAATGTAACTTTTGTAATAAACAATAGCATATTAGAAAAAAAAAATAATTCAAAAGATTTCCATTTTAAGAGCAAGATAATTTTTGAAACAATCATCTTAATCTCGTTCACTCAAATGTATGTTTATTTAATAAAAACAATGAAATTAAAACAATGTTAAAACAATTAAAAACGTAAAAAAATATGTTTTAATACGTGTTGTGATATGTACATTATTTGATGTTATGTACGCTAAAATGATGGAAAAGGGAAGTAGTTTGACCATATTTTTAGTTATCTGTGCTGCTTTATTCTAATATATGAAGTGCGGTTTGTTTATATACAGATTTCATGTTGCGAAAAATGACATTTCAGGAGATACAGGCAGTTGCAGATAGATCTGCATATATATTATATTACATTAGTGCCCTTATGTTGTAATTATCCATTGTACCAACAACCCAAAGGAGAACGTAAAGAAACGCACATCGTGGTTTTTTTTTTTTTTTTTTTTTTACCTTATCTACCTTTTTTTTAGATTTAAATGATACGCATTATTGAAAATTGAAATAGAATACTTATTTCATTTTGTTTGATGGACCAAGAAGATTTAAAGTTATGTTAGGGAAAAAATGATGTGTAAACTAAAGCATTGAGTTCTAGTCTTATTTATTTCCAAAGTCATATTCCTTTTTAAAATGGTATCGGGAAATTTTTTCTTTTGCAAAACCTACTCGACATCGAACCATCCTTTAAAATGGTATTGAGTAAAATAGATGGCGTTGTTGTTAATTAATACATTAAAGTACTCAAACCTGTTTTTATTCATATATGTGAGCTAGTAATTTTAGACCATGTATATATTAAAAAATTATAATCGGCTGAATCGATACCCGAGGTTACCCATAAAATTTAGAATTTAATGCAAGAAAAAACGCACAACAGCAATCTTAAAAATAATTTTAAAAACTATTGAATTATAAATGATTTTCTTCCTTTGAGATATCTCATTTTAACTTTAAAATAAAATTGTCTTTGTTTTCACCAGACAACCTTTTAAAACAATTGTGCCTTATTTCATTATTAAATTAGATTAGCTCGTGAAAGAAATTTAAATAAATATTAGGTATAAAAAGCTCATGAAAGATATTTAAAAAAATACTTCAATGTTGCCAAGGGCATGAGAAACCCTTACTCTCCAAAAATAATACCCATAATTTTATGGGTAACAAAGGAAATAAATAGAAACTATTTAACTCCTCTTTTTTTCCCTGGTCGTTTCAAAAGCCTAACTAATTACTAAAAAAAAAATTATTTACGTAATATCCTACATTTACTAATTTAGTTACTTTTAAGATTCAATGTTTTTAATTTCTTAAGATATATGAATAACGGAAATAAATATATTTTACTAAATTTTAAGTAATTTTGTGTTTATATGGCCTTTGGTTTATTTACAGAGAATAAATGCGCCTGTCTATTCTTCTGAAACAAAAAAAACTGAAATTAATATTACGAAAGTCAAACAACTCAAAATTTAAATTTTTAAAAAATTTCTTTAATTAAAGTGAGTGAGGCCCTCACATTCCTGAAAAAAAGGAACCATAACCAGAAAGAGTCATTTTTCAAAGTCATACTTTTTTCAAAAAAGATTCCACCTTTTACAACCAAATTCCGAAAGAAAAAATGTCCTCTAAACGTTTCACATTTTTCGAAAGCCCAAACAAAAACTACTAACAGATGGCGGTTTGTTAAAAACACATTTTAACTTTCAGTAAAAAGGAAAAATAAAAATTTAAAAATACTTTAACAGAACATTTCTGGGATCGTATTATTCACTATCGCTCATGAATGCGGATAATGTCCAATACTTTCCAGAAGGAAATAAGGGAACGAAAAAAAAAAAAAGAAAAGAAACTACCTTTTGAATAATGCATTTTGGAAGATGGATGCTTTTTGGCCAAAGTGAAACACCATCTCCTCCAACACTTGTTTGATTTATCTAATCTAGCCATTCATCAAAAATATTAATTAAGGATCACAACAACGCATAAATATTCCTGGCGAAAAGAAATGACACTTTTAAGCGACATTTTTAACCTCACGATACTTTTTCCCGCCTTTTGATTCTTTTGCTCTTACAGGCAGACAGTTTAACGTAGATATACAACTGATGAAAGATACATTAAAAGTCTAATCTGTATTGGATTTTTTTTGTCAATTAGAGGATAATCTGTATGGATCATTGGAGATGGTCAGCGCGTATAAATAGCTGCCAAGAAAAAAAGTGACAACAAGCCATGCAGTCATGTCAAACAAGCCATTCTCGTAACTTCTATATTCTGTAGTAAGGGTTTGCATTTTTACTTGGATTCTACGTGTGATTCCAAACAACGAATTATTCACAGTAAATCATTTCTTACAATTCACAGAATAATCTGCGTGTAGAAAAAACATAAATTTAGTAATTGGTGAGAAATATACCAAAATTTTTCAAACCTTTCATTTGGAGATGTATTTTATTCTTAAATTACACAAAACTTAAATTTGGAATGAAATTACTATTTGATGAGAAACCGTCTAAAATGTTTATTCGAAATCAATTATATGATGCACATAAAAATATAATTTTATCCTTTCAAAACCAAATATTCATATATATTCACCAAGTGAAACATTCCTATTTGTTCATGTTGAAATATTCCGAAGCTGGCTGTTTAATTTCACTTTAAGTTTTAAAAGAATGAATATCTAATATGTAAAATCTCTTCAATTTTCTGTAGTAATGACCGATTTTATAAACTTTAATGGAGATCCGTTTAAATATATAATACAAAATAATAGAAATATGCTCTGAGTCCTTTCAGATATCGTTGGAAAATCTTTCGCTTAAATCAGCAAATTGGGCTTAAATAACCAAGTGGTACACCTCATACTAAATCAGCCTATGGACTGTAAAAAATTTTGTTTGGTTTATAAGTCAAATGATGTTTAGTTGCTCGATTTGAAATAAATATGCGGTCTTGTACGGCAAGGAATATTCTGCGATTTCGAAATAGATAATAATTCAGTGTTTTTACGGATAGATTCCTAGATGAAAATACTCTCTACTGAGAATAAAAAAATGTAAGAATAAAACGTAAAAAGTTAATAGTTCATAATGAATGTACTGTATTTCGTCGTACGTGGAACTAATAATTACTATTACTAATGGTCAGTTCTATTAGTTATCCCTAGTAGAGTAATGTAGTAACGAATTTACGCTAAATTTAATTTCAAAATACAGTAAAGTAATATGCAACATCACTGTTTTCGAACAAGCTAAAAATTACTTATCTTAATGTATATATATTCTAACACAAAGTTTTAAGATGACTATCAGAAAATAATACTATATTTGGAGTTATAGATTAAAAAAAGGTTATATATGTTATATTAGGGAAAAGTTATTTTGTTTCTTTTAAATTTCTTTTTTTTTTTTTCTTATTTAGGAACAATTTATACAAATATAAATCTATGGTATATACACAGCAAAATAATAAAGGTAACATATAAGAGGGGAATTAATATAAATATATATATATATATATTTATATTAATTCTCCTACTTTATATATTATATATATATATATATATATATTTATGTATATAATCTTTAGAAATTATTTTTCTACCATTATAATGGTATATACATATAGTCTTTAGAGGATTTTTCGTAGAAATGTATATATATATATAGAAATGTATATATATATATATATATATATATTTATCATATTCTATCATACGACGGTAAGAAGAATAAATTTGTATTAGGTTTCGATTTGCAGTAAGATTTGAAAAATGGTTAATATGAATCCTAAATATACATCGTTAAATTCTAATTTAGCAGAATTTTACGTAATTACCTGGTTTGTTATAATTTTTACTAAAGGAAAAGTATTCAGAAGTCTGTAATTTCCACATAACTAATTGCGTCCCTTTTTACGACTGCTGGAATAAAGTAAAACATTTCAGACTAGACTATTTTTATCCACTGCTCGCGATTTCTGTTTTTATTTTATCTTATTTAATTTCGTATTTTCCGAAGCATATCGGAGTAAATAGACTCAAAACAGATGTTGCGAGATCTGCGATCCCATTTCCTGTTTGGATAAGCCCCAACAGTTTCCTTATCCATTTGTGCTGGTGCAATTCAGAATTCAATAATGCTTTTTTTCAATCTTTGTAAACAGTTTTCTGGCCAACATTTCTTTAAAAAATAACCTGTTATATATTACATCAAAGAACTAATACCTTGTAGAATATAATTAAGAAATTTTCTTTTTAAAGCATTTCTCGTTGCGTACATTGAATTTAAAGTTCTATTTTATGTATTCTTTAAGTAAATGAATAGTTTTGTACTTAACGCAACATGGAGCGAATGTAACTGATTGTGTTTTTTAAGCCAGGGCGCTCGTTGCCCGACATAAGATTTTTTCATGCTATCTCAAAAGACGTTCAAGAATCATGGGCATTCAGAAAGAGGTATGAACATCTATGTCTTGACAAGGTCAGGGGATCTGGAAGAGAAAGTAATTACCAACCTGAAATTTAATTTACGACATCATTTCTTTCTTTAAATTAACTTTTTAAAAAAATTATAAATATTTTTAGCAAAATAATAATATAATTAATTTTGCATGAAATACTTAAATATAAATAGTTATGTTATTCGCTTTTTAATTTTGAATTAATGATAGGATCAGTTATTGTGAGTTAAGATTACAATTTAAAAGAAAACAAAATGTTAACCTCCATCATCTTTCATCATTTTTATCATCTTTCATCAGTTCTTCAGAAAGCTGGACTGACTATTTCGCCAAATATAAATGTCGCCCCCTTTCCCAAAAGAAAATGTTCACAGAAATATCTTATGTGTAGTTTTAAATTTATTGTAGTTTTTCTTTAGTTTTGAAATCTTATGTATTTTGCGATAAAAAGTAAAATTCTTTGGTGACATTTGTATTTGGCGAATTTTCTGTTAGGGTCCTACTTAACAGAAAATTGTCAACGCATTATTCATTTATTTAAGGTTTTCTTGATGTTATAATGTTGTAAGTTATTGGAAATTTAAAACAATTTTTTAAACCAGAGCTGAGCTAAATTTATAAAGTAACGCAAGTTCATTTTAAAAAAGAAATCATTCATATGCGTTTATATTATGGGGACCTTTATTTCCACTAAAAGACATTCATAAAAATGTTTACGTCATATGTGAAAATAAAAATTGATTAAAAAATGTCATATTTCCAATATTCATTAAAAGTTTAAAAACTTTAAGATCTTTTAGTTTATATTTATAAAAGTTAATTTAATCACCACATAACAGACTTATGCTCTGTCTGAATTTGGTAATGCTTCTTGTAGTTTGAACAACTGATTCTTCATAAAATTCTAGAGTTATTAAATTTTGTTATATAGATTGGATTTATAGATATTTTGTTGTATAGATTGGAAAAAAAAATCACCTGAAATTTCAACTACACTGACTGAATTGAAATACGAGACAATCAAGTATGTTTTCACATTCATTGATCATACAAGTTTAAAGCACTCATAGGATCTTCACACTTAATTCTCCTTCAATAGAAATATTTCCCGAGTAAATAATCACCCCCATATCTCCTACTAAATGTTGGAACGTATTCACAAAAGCAACCAGTGAAGCAGAAACCTTTTAGCAGCGCTGTAGTACCAGAGTGCCTGAAGCGTAAGAAGAATTCAATGTACCATAAGCTGTGATTCGTAGCGACAGGGAGTTAGCTTTCCAAACTAGGATTTTTACGATCGTATTGAATACCGTTTGAACAACTCCGTGGTGCTATCCAATGTGTTTGGAAAGGCAGCGGCTAAAGAACTTATTTCGATAAAATTCGATTTGCTTCGTCTCAAATTCGATGAGGAAAAGGGAAGATGTCTTCTGGTTCACTTGACACATTCAGAGTGGGAACGAGACGTTTGAATCAATTAATGTTTTGTCCGGGAAATAACCTGTTGAAAGAGGGAATATATCTTCTATTTATTTGAAATTTTATGTATTGGCTCTAGTGAATGGAAAGTTCTACAATTATTTCCTTCATAGCAAATGTTTTATGCTTATTTTTATTTAAGAAAGGGTATAAATAAATAAATTCACTTTTTCTCTCTACTTCAGCTAGCTCGTTCCAAATTAATTACCAATTAGCGATGAAAGGATTTTTAAGGGTAATTGTCCTAAATTTTCATGTCATCCATAAGACGAATACATTCACTGTTACTCTTCTAGATGCCACCAGAAAGAAAAACCATTGAAGTTACCTTTATGATATAGATACTTGTAGCGTTACCACAAGCTCAAGAACAGATAAAATTTAATATACTGTTGAAGTACAGTTATATGGAATATAACGCGTTTGGTTTCCAGGTAATAGGGAGTTCTAATTCGGTAATTTGAATCTGAACTTAGAAGACAGAGATTTTGTCGATTTTGGAAATTTAGCAAAATCCTGGTGGATTTTGTGGGGCATAAGTTGAAGCTGCACATAATGTGCTTATATAATTACAGAATTTCTTGCATAATTCCCTGATTAACAATTCAAGACATTTTATATATTCCCCAACGAATCTTTGTGTTTTCAAAAGCAGAGAGGACTATCAAAAATTTAAACTTAGCATTTACGTTTTTCTGACATGATAAATAAAATTTTGATAATAAAAAAATTGCGAAAAATTGTTATGTCCTTGTTTGGATAGTAATGTTTTGATTCACCGATTCTTTGCCTCATTGGTTAGCGTACGATATTAATATGAAAAAAGACTGAGGTACAAATCAATCTGGGGCATCGATTACTGTTCCTGCCTTAAGAAATGAAGGGAATCGATGGAAATTTTGACAACATTTGTAACGCGCCTGGCATATATAGAACAACTCTTCAGGAAGAATTTATCTTACAATTGAAATTACGGGTACATACAAGTGATGGACACTTATCCTAAACCCTCCCCGAAGTGATTTCCGTCTTGCATGCTTTCCATTTATACGAGATGCTTGTTTAATTTTTGAAAATCTCAATTGTGTTTCCTCATTTCTAAAAACAGTGACTGCAACGAAAACCCCAGACGTTTTCCATTTTAAGCGCTCGAGTTTCTTTTATAACTAATACAGAGTTTAGTTCGAAACGGACTTTATTTGGCATTATCTTAGAGATTTTATGAAAACAAATAAAATAAGTAGATGTTAAATTATTCTTTATTGGGAATAAAAATGCAGAAATTTTGAAAAGTTATATTCATTATCAACCAAGATTTCATTGTTAGTTTTTTATATCATTTATGTTTTAATCACTTCATTTTTTTATTACATTCCGACAAAATGCACTCGAGACTACTAACATCCTATTTAATGATTCCATTGTCCCATAAAGGGAACCAGCGTTCATTGGATTGCAGCTCTCAGTCCAATAGCGGAATCAGCGGTTATTGGATTATGCCACCATTGAAACCGGCGGTTTAAATGGACTGCAGTGGCCTGTTAGATAGTACTGCAACAGTCACTACCAGCGGTTTCTATCCGAAGCTCTGAACGTGTTATAAATGAGATAGAAATCGGGACTCAATTAACATTATTTTAGAGATGCCACGTAGGGGGCGATGCTACCCTCATTGAGAATCAGAGGGTTAAATAGACTACAGTGGTTTGTTGGATAGTACTTTGGCTTTCTGAATTTAGAAAGGTAGGTTCGAAACCCGAAAAATGAAGCGGATTCGAAATCGATGATGTTTGTGAATAAGTACGATTAGCATTGTAATAGAAATGATATTTCTTTAGATCCGAGGAGAAGAATGTGAATCCCTTGCTGCCCTCAATGAGAAGTTACTTGTTCATATCAGTGGTTTAATTTCAGTGCAAGCTTTGGATCATATGTAAATGTGGATTCATTACAACTATGTTGTTATAGAGACGTATGTCTTCAGGTTACAATATTTGGTTTTCGAAAACAAAATTATAAAATTTATTTTTTTCTATTGAACATGTTCTTCTCATGTTATTCCACACGAAGCAAGTTGTGAGAAGAATTGCCTTCTAAGAGGAATTTTTGGGGATACCTGTGTCGCATATGAGTGTCTGAAGAGAAAATATGGGAAACTCCCAAAACTCCGACTACCAACACTTCACCCTTTTACACATGGATAAAATCGGCATCGATTTTTTTTTCTAATTTTCCTGAAAGAAATTGCTGCAATGGGAATTCTAGCTAACTAACTTTCATACTGGTGCACGTTAACAGTGGTTACCCAACTGCAGTAGCTCGTTACCAGTAATGAGTCGGTCTATAAAACTTAATCTAAAAAACTTAATCTAAAGACTTATCATCACCAACTTATTTAATGTGTTAATCGGTTTAGGATGGGATGTCCATAAACTAAATATGACATGTATTGCATTTTGGGATTTTACTTTGCGGGAAAATTTTTATTTTCTGCCTGTAATTATATTAGGCGGGATTCCCATGTTGGTTGATTCCAATATAAGGAATTAAACTGAAAACTCATTGGAAATTATAATTGGAAATGTGGAAAATTATCGGAAAGCATATATTGGTTACACTTTTTCAAATTCATAGAATCCCTTGAGATTGTATAATAGAATAATTACATTCCAAAAATGACGATCAAAGCTCATGATCGATCATTCATTAAACCACAGACTTTCGACCGAAAGCGAAACATCGAGGAGTTATTATAATTAAATAAGCAGAAGCTTGGAAAAGCAATGAAAAAGATCATTGTAATCATGTGATTTGATTTATTATATTAATATCAAACTTTATTGTAGTTGAATTGATTAAAATCATGTGATTTGATTTATTATATAGTCATCAAAATGATAAATTATGGCCTTATTTTCCCAATACATGAACGAATGCGTTTTGTGTCTAACGGTGGTGGAATAGATTTCTAAAGTGTGCTTCGATTAAATTTTCTTTTATGAAAATTATATTATAGTTTATTATGTCTTTGATGTAATTGTCTTTCAGTTAAAGTTAATATATAATGAAAGATGACAAAACTTTTACAGATTGACTTTTAATTGAGTTTCACCATGACTTAAATCAGAGGTTAATTCTGCTTTTGCTTTTATTATTTAATTTTGTGGCAGTTTCTTTAACGTCTCATTAGTTTAATTTTTGACAAATACTTTTATTAACTGTACTGTTTGTAACAAATTTATTGAAAAGAATAATCAGTTGAATTAAATTAATATATTTGTCAATTCAATGTACAAATTTAAAAAAAGATTTATTTAGTGATTATTTAAATTACGATAGTAATTAAAATAAGAGAATATTTTCTTTTCTTGTTTTATTTTAACTACAATCATATGTGTATATGACCAAACATATAATTTTGAATGGCATTATCAACAACAATTGTATTATCAGATACCTGATCTTAAAAATGTAAGAAAATATTGAATAAAATGATTTTATAATTACAGCACATTTTTAACATTATATTTCGGAGATTTGGGGCGCTTCTTTATTTAATCAAATCTTCATTTATTGCTTCATTGCTTCCTTAATTGCTTCATTGAACCTTCATTGTTTAATGCAAACTTCACTGATTGCTTCATTATTTCACTTCCTGATTGTTTCATTCGATCTTTGCTGATTAGACACAATAAATCTGTATAATGGAAAACGCTTCAATTGCCTTCATGCTGACGAAAAAAGAAAGAAAATGAAGCTTTATTTTGGAAAAGAACAGAACACTCCATTCGAACATTAAGCATTCCTAGGAATTAAACAAAATATTCTAATAGACAAATACTTTATACAAAGTATAGAGTATTCTATCAGAAAAGAAAATTTTGTTCGGAATAAGAACAGAACTTTCTGTCAAATCAGATGATGCAAAGAATAGCTCTTAATAACTTTTAAAACAGTGCGCTTTGCAATCCTTCATTACAAGAGCGGTTTTTTTCCTCCCAAACAGATAAGCTTTTAAAGTTGGTGAATCCTATTTAAAAAAATACACATTGCCAATGGGAGTTCGTGAGTGTTCTATAATATACGTAGGTTTCTTTAATGCAGTCTTTCTCAAAGAGTGTTGCTCAGTTCAGTTCTCAAACAAAAATTAGATCATTTTACATCAGACATGGAAGCCAAAAGATCTTAGTGGATAGTGAGTTAAAAATGGCTTGAGTGTCTAGTCTGGGGCAGAAAAATTCTTCTGTTGGCCTTGCGGGAAAGGGGGATAGGTTGATTATAACATGAAGTTTTTTACCAAAGTAGACCAGAAAACTCACTTAGAATTCTATTCGGAAAATTTAATTGCTGCAACTAGCAGATTTCAAAACTAAGAGTTTGAAGAGAAACATCAAAAACTAAAGTAGCCTTATAGTTAGAAAATAGAATGTGTAGAAAAGTAAACATAGAAAGGTTTAAGCAGTAAATTGATGAATCGATTACTTGTTATGGATGTTAGTCAAACAAACGCGGATGAAAGCAATTTTGAATGAGAGAAGTTCAATAGTTGTGAAATTTTCGTCTAATTGTTCTTTTAATATTATACAATATAAAATTTTAATTGTTAAAAATTAGAATTATTTTATTGTAACTATTAAACCTCACCATTATTAAATAATGTGTTGGTGCACTATCATGCATCAACCTACATGGTTTGCCTCATGTATTTAAAAAAAGAATGTAGGAGGTTAAGTATTACGATCTATAAAATTGCTGGTTATGCAGGAAGCCACATATTTTCCCACACTGTTGCCAGGAAATGCTGCATAAATATTTTCGTAATTTTCAAAGATTAATCATGATTTGAGATACAATAGCAATTTTACTCCTATTTTTACCTAACTTATTTTTTAACACTTATAAAAACTCAATTATCAAAAAAATTACTGAGAGATGCGTTCTACTACTTTAGCTTCAACTCCTCCTGTTCTTGACTCACACATTGTATAAATTTTAATCCATTCGGTGATGGTCAAGTGAATTGTAATAAGGGACGTTAAAAAGGTTGCGGATGGCTGCTCTAATGGACTGACTTTTACATGATATCCTAATGCGATTTTAGAACAAAGCTCAATGAAACGAGCCATCTGTACGAATTCGAAGTCGTCCTTTCCTTGATCTAGTTGAAAGCCATAATTTAATTTGTATACAGATTAATTGAAAAGCGGCAGGTATTTGATGTGGCCCATTAGTTCGTTCTCCAATCTCCGGTGATGCGTGAAGCCGTTAGGGGTTAACGGCCCTTTCATCCCAAACAGTGTCCTTTTTGAATACAAAAATGAGTTACTGCTAATCAATTAGGTTTTTCTGATCAGATATTTCTGATGATTAGAGGGATGCCTGCCTCGGTTTAATGACTCTTCCTCTCGACTTCACTAGCTTTAAATGGCGCCACTGAAAATTTGGGATCATTAAAAATGATTCAGTCTTTTATATGGGGGATGGGAGGAATATTCGTTTCATATACACATCTTTGATCTTTTATATGTGGCACATATGTTAATAAAAAATAAGACTTAAAAAACAACTCATTTCACTGTTTATTTCAGCTGTCAGTTTTTGGCAATAAACTAGAAAAACTTGTTTTGGGCGCTATTCGAGTTGATACGAGGACATATTTTTAGAAAATTATCAGAATGGGTATATTTACTTACTTTGATTTAGACCCAGGTGTTCAAGGCAATAAGGTTTAAGTGATATTTTTATATGTTCTGAATAGGCTTGAAAAGAACTGGTGTATTTCACATTGTATTTCGAATTTTATAATAACCGGTACTGAAAATCTAGCCGAAAATTTATATTGCTTTTTGCCGTGTATGAATACGATAAATATGTTGAACCGAATGTTCGAGGAGTAGAGGGATGTATGAAAACCCTAAATTCAATATTAAGGATGTTCATTACAAATTAAAGATGTACAATATAGAAAGCACTTCCAACTCATTTATATATATAAGTAGATGCGTAGTAACTGCATCATATTTGCCAGAGTGGAATATATTTGATGAATATTGGTGAACCAGGGCCTGAATGGCTCTGGCGCTCGGTATCACAGGTTTCGGGTTCGAGTCCCGGCGGTGCCATGGTTGTTTGTAGAGGTTCGGAATCCACTTTAAAAAGTAGGTCCCGGTCTAATAGGATCGTAGAGCGTTGCGGGGGCATTGTTACTCCGCATCCGTGGCTTATCTTCAAGTTACACGCTCCCCTGGGTAAAGCAAAGTGAGTACGTCTGTGCAGCACTTGCCTTAAGGTATCCAAGACCAAGCTCTCTGTGTTTTCCAGCAGCATTAGAAGAAGAAAAAAACATTGGTGAACCTCTTGTTCCACTTATGTTAGCATTAAACAGCCTTCCCACGTTTGGTGACATAAGAGCGTGGTTTTGCTCGAAGATTTTCATATAAAATTGCATATCTTATAGAATAAAAGTTATTATTTTTTTCACAAGTATTACCTTTAGTCCTCCTAAAAGTTTTCTCTCTCCACACAACAATTAAGGGAATAACGTTGATCTGGGGAAGTGGGGAAAGTGGGCAAACTAATTTTGGCATAAAAAAATACAAAATAAAGAATTTAAATGTTGATATGCTTAATTTAATTGCTAGTGAATAAAGTCACAAATGGAATTTACTCTTGTGGTTAATTTTGAACATGTTATTTTTAAAGACCGAATAATTTGATATGAGGACATACATACTAGACGGCAGATATGTATGTGTTTTCACGGTAAGGGCTTGTTACACAATATCAATAAGAATATGAATAGACACTCTAAAGATGGATGAACTCCAGCCTAAGGAATTTTCATACTTATTTTCATTATAGACATCGGATCTTTTGGCTCTGTTTCCCTTCTTATGTTTTGAACTTAGATTCCCTAATTTGGAAACCCAGGAGCTATCACCAGGGAAAATTGATAAAAAGCTACCCAAAAAATTTAGAGTTTCTCTATAGCAGCAGAATCATAGATGAGCTTTTTTTACTAAATAAATCTTAAAAAACATTTCATTTATTGCCGGACGGTCATTATTTGATTTGCTCTTGGAAAAAATTCTTGCCCTGTTCTCTTCTTTATAGAAGGGCCCTTCAGGTTTGAAACTTCATGCGAGAAGCAATGCCAAATAGAAGTGAAAGGGGTTTAATCTTCCTAGAGAGAAAAGACTGAATTTTTTCCCTTCTTTCTTTCTTCTGATCCGTTTCTTATTAATATTTGTAATGGTGTCTGCAAAAAGTGCGTATGGGTTTACCAAAGTGATTATGATGCTTTCTATAGAGTTTGGAAAAATATTGGGTTCGCCAGAAAGTAATTTCGGTAATGTTCGTCATTTAATTACATGGTAAAATTCGAACGTGTTTTCTGTCTAACCCAATAAATTTTCGAAGGAAAATGTGTTTCACAGAGAATAAGTCAATAAAAATGACTTCGTAATAAAGTTACAGGAATTATAGCATCTTTTGCATTATATATATTATATATATTGAATATACACAGCTTTTTGTAATAAATTAATAGTTCTTTCTCTTTTAAAAAGGAACAATTCATCCTTTTCAAATCGTCTAGTTTATTTTGGAATAAGTTAAGGTTCTTAAAATTAAAGATTTATAGAGAAATATTGTTTGAAGAGTGATTTAAAAATTTTAAAATAAGTTAAGTGTCATTATTAATCCATATGTATGAATCTGTTATGGTGGCGTTAGAAATTATTCTAAAAGTTTAAAAATTATCTCGCCTGGTTTATCCACATACCATAAATGATACAGCGATAAGCAATTGGAGTTTCGCTAATTTAATTTTCGGTTTTCGCTTTTATGAATTATTACATAAGGAAATCTGACGGAGTTGCTATTGATTTTAAAGAAATTAAAAGCAATGATTTTTACTGACTACATTAAAAGTTGCTCTTATAAATTTGTACGTAGAAGAGCTACTGATTTTTTTTTTTTTTCTAGCAAATTGAGATAATATGTAAACATTACTTTGTAAGAACTGCAAACTAGACAGAAAGTTCAGTATAAAAATTATTTATTATTAAATGAAAACATTTTTTTTTTCAAATTTTTCTACTGGAATTTGTAACATACCTAATTTTTACAAATATTTGGATTTTGTATATAAGTGTCAACGAAGCAATTGTCAGATTTTTGATTTGTTGGACAAAATTTTTGTCCTGAAAATGTTCAATCATTATACAGAAATCGCAAGAATTAATGTATTTTTTTTTTTTAATTTAAAAAATCATGTAATGTTAATCATGATAACACTGTAGCAAAATTTTCTTCGGTATCCATGTTCGTTTCAACATACATAGAATAATGACAACCAAAAATAACAGTTTGCTATTAGAAAAGAAATCCTACTCGTTCGATTGAACTCTGTATGCATTCACAACGAAGTAAAACAAGATATACTAAAAAATAAAATTGTTATTTAAAACATAAACCAAACAGACAACAAAAGGTGCACAGATCAGATGCTGATATATTTGCAGAACTAAACGCGCCGAGTTTAACGTACAAAAGTAAAATCTCAATTCATTCTCTGTGCTATGGCACTTCTTCACGGGCATCCCTGGAAAAATATTCCTTTTTTTTTTTCATACTAAGCTATAAGCTGTAGTATTAAAATATAGCGATATAGCTACTAGTTTTCTATTATTTAGGAGTAAGATTCATCGTTAATATAGTAACGCATATTGCTAAAGCTGTCACATGAGTTACCATGATTGCTCTTATAATTGTTTATTTTGTTCACTTGTACATTTAGTATACTTTTACAAAACATAACATCCAATAACCAATTTAAACAATAAATAATAAGTAGTATGTGGCATGACACTCCCTCAGGACGGAAGCATCATGAATAGTAACAAAAGGCTACGTAATTGCTGTTGTACTGAATTAGAATTGTATTAGGCGAACCACGAGATTTAATAACATGAATTGTTTGACAGTTTTACAATGTAAAATGAAAAGAAAAAAATCAAACTTAATTAAATATCATTACATTTTATTGTGTTCTTAATTATCATGTCTGGATAACTGATTCCACATAAACAATTAACAAAGAGTGCTGATTAAGTTAAAATGATTAATTACTGGTATATTTAAAAAAGATTTACTTTCTTAAAAATGTTTTACGTGTCATTTTAATACTATGTTAAAAATGTTTAGACCAACCTATGAATTCTTTTTTATCTTTGCCTATCATAGATCGAAAAAGCAACGAATGAATCTTTTAGTCAAACGAAGACTAAAAAAACTGCTGCTATTTTTCTCATATCAACAAGAAATGCAGTTAAGATCTCTCAAATGCGCAAAGCTGTCCATCCAAAGGCGAAAATGAGCTGTCATAAGATAGCATTTGACCCTCTGCTGTCACGCAATTCCACCTTTTTTTCCATCACCTCCTCTCTTCTTCCATCTTCTATATCTAAGTTTATCTGCTTTTTATTCCTGAAAATACTTTGTAAAAAAGATTTTTTTTTTTTATCGGATAAACAAGAATTTTTGAACTCTTGCGAAGGAATCATGGATCAAAAAAGTAGGGCGAGGAGCTATAAAAAGGAGTCCTTGCTACTGATTTCGAATGCTTTTTTTTTTTTTGCCATGATAGATTCATGTTTGGTTGGTAGTTGACTTCAAATACCTTCTGGTTGGAAAATAGCTTGCTGAATTTAGTATCTAGAAGTGATGCAAAACATAGTGGCTCTGAATCTTCAGAGTTTGCCATATGTGATATGCAATTTTATACAGTTGGCATTTCAAATATTTCGATTCTGATGAAATTCTGTATTAAGAGGATGTGTATGAAGAAAAACATTTATAACATTGACTTTTACTATAATTCATTTTATGAACTCTTATGTTGATCACATGAGGAATTATTTAAGATTTATCTCTTTGTACAAGTGAAAAACACAAATCAGATTGAGTAAAATCAGATTATAACATTATTACATCAGATTATAAATTTCAACGACATCTGAAATACCAGTTAATACCCCTATATTTTTAATTTGGCAATGACAGATTCTACATAGTTTGTTATTTATTTTAATGTTCTATTCAATCTTAATTTTGCAAATATATTTCATTTTTTTTTTCAAATATAATATGGTAATAATGACGACATCAACAAAGACTTTTATACTTCCATATTTGTTCAAAAGTTTTTTTTTTTTTTTCTTATTTTTAAAAGTCAAAAAGCTATATTCTTTTACATTTATCAAAATATTACACACAAGAAAGCTAGCTCTGTTTATTTGAGATCTTTTGCGCTTAATGGCTACTTTTACTTCGTTAAGAAAATTGAAATTCAGCAAACGAATTTTGTAGATTAATAAATCAAATGAGTGCTGTCTAATTTAATGAATTAGAATAATGTGTTACAGTGGTTGTTTAATTGCGTTTCCTTTTTATTTGTAACGGTGGGATTTTAAGCATTGCTGAAGGTGCGAAAATAAGGTAATTTTAAATAGTACAAGTTTTATCAAACTAAACATATTCCAGGTGCATTTACAAAAAGTAACCTGATGGAAGATTAATTAACTGATGGAAGATTTAAAGACTTTTTGCAAAAATATAGAGAAACTCGAAATGAAACTATTGAAGAAACTTAGAATCAAATAATTTCGTAGCAAAAATATGAAAAGAACTAGATGACGTACTATATACTTTTAATTTTACATGTTGTGATACAGTAATTAATACATTAATTAATGCGATACATTAATTAAATAATATCATTAATTAATAAAATGGTATTATACTGTTCATCTGTATATCGAAGATACAATATTTAATTTGCAAAAAGTTTTCGTGTAAAAGGAATAGAACATAAATTTTTCGACCTGGTTTAATAAATCCGTTAATTTCTTCTGATTTAGTTATTTAAAAATTAGAGAAATATTCAACATTTAAAAAGTGAAACATTAAGCTTTATACATATGAATCTATAATAAAATGGTTGCATATATTTTTATTGAAATAGCCGCATTTAAATTGTTAATTTTGGCTAAAATTTATTAAAAATGCTTAAAAGGGCTGGAATTTATAACAACCACTTTAATTATTTTGCAATGTCATTCCCAGTAATTGTTCTTGTTTGGTCGAAAAATGGAATCGATTGAAATTTGTTTTTCAGTTGTGAAATTATTATTTAATGAGAGAAAATGCAAATTAAATTATTCACTATTATACATTCGTCTTGTTTTTATATAAAATAAAAGTATTTATTTACATGTTTTTATGTTCTTCCAAATAGCTAAAATTTAACTTACGAGTTACTTTAATATTTATAAGTTTGCTATTTCTCGTTCAGAAGTAATAAGATATATTATATATATAAACCGTATAATGTAACTTATTTCTCTTCTTAATCTGATAGAATTTAGTTAAAGGAAAATTTGCCAAACGCAGTGATCAGATTCTTCAACCTGAAACGAACTTTATTCAAGAAAAATTTTTTTCTTTTTACGATTCGTAGAAAAGAGATATTCAATGTTTCTTGGAAACATCACGCTCCAGTTGACACAAAACTTTAAAAGATACAAAATTTGCATATTTCCGCTTATTTATTTGTAATCACATTCCTTCGCTGTCTTTATTTTTTTCGTTGCTTTGGAAAAATTTCTGTTTTTGGATTTGACAAAACAATGGCGTGGGAGGATTTTGAAATGTTTCTTTAAAGAAGAATATATAAAATGTAGATAAAACAGGAGTAGGAGTTGATAAGTTGCTTTAATACGTTGGAAAAACAATTAAAAAATGTGATTTTTAAGTTTGCAATAAATATGTCTTTCTATATAATGAAACACGAGTCTGAATGGCCGAATGTCTGGCGATCGGTACCACAGATTTCGGGTTCGAATCCTGGAAGTGCCATAGATGTTTGTAGTTGTTCGGAATCCGCTTTAAACCATAGGTCCCGTCTAACAGGATTGTAGAGCGTTGGTGGGGGTATCGTTACTCCGCGTCTGTAGCTTATCTTCAAGCTACACGCACACCTGGGCAGTGCTAAGTGAGTAACGTTGGGGCAGAGCTTGCCTTAAGGAATGTAAGAACAAAAATAATATTATAAGAAAAAAATATTAGCAATATTAGAACAAAAAAATATATATGAAACATTTTTTCCTATTTTTTTCAATGTTTTCTGAATACAGAATATATATATATATACATCAGTTTTATTTTGAATGGAACAAATCCCACAGAAATAGCTTATGGAGAGCCTAATGCTCCCTAAGCCCCAAAGTGATCCCCTAAGTGATTTCCAAACTACACATCCCTTTCAAAAGTTTTGACGAAATCTCGTTTTCCTTCCCAGAATGATACAAAATAGAAGCAGAAATCCGGTTTCCAAAAGACGAAAATGCAGCGGGAACCTGCAACAACTCAAATGACCTTTTTGCGTAACTCCAGCACAGAATGGAAGGGAGTTAATAGAAAAGGCTTAGAACAGAAAGATAAAATGCGTTTCTCTCTTTCACCGAACCAAATTCTATTGACCCAGTGGGTAAAGGAACGGTGTGAGTTGGGAGACAAGGGGAAAAAGAAACAGCGCTGATTACGTGAGATTTTCCTTGCTGTACTTGACTGTGTACACCTTTTAAGTACTGCTTATTTCCTACCAGCACACGCTACACGCTTTGTGCAATAGTAAAAATAGATGAGAGAGATAAAGCGGAACAGCCTACTGAGATCCTACAAGATTGAATCCCAGGGGGTGTTACTCATCAGACGATTTTTGTTGAAAATAGAAGTTTGTCAGGGAGTGGATTTTGTCTAAGAAACACATGGCTAAACAGGAGTTTAGTAGCTTGATTTACACACAATGACAAAGACCTGTTGGGGTTTTTTTATTATTTGTTGATTACTGTTATTGTTGTTACTTGTTGATACTTAAGATTGTTATATTAAAAAAAATATATTATTTAATACATCTTTTATAGCATTTTGATGACTGCAATAATTAATAATGATAATTTATTTAAACTTTTCTCATGTAATCAAATTTTTATCTAGTTTGACCAAAATTCTCAAAGATTAAAAAATGAAAAGCAAAATTAGCTTTATAATATTAACAGAAGTTGAGATAAAAAACTTCCCTAAAATTCATGAGGGAAGATGAAGATCAAGCTATTCTTGTCTTATAAAGAATAGCTGGAAAGTAAAAATTCACAAAGTAATTATTGTGTTAAAGTGCCAACTTGGTTATGTCAACTTGTTTTATTAATATCAGTTATGAATTATTTATTTCTATTATATATTTTATTACATATTTCTTCATACATTGAGAAAAAAATTCTTCTTTGCTGCAGCAATATAAATGCCATGTATCATCTTCATGAAGATTTTAACATTTTAGGAAAGCTCTTTAACCATTTTATTTTTTAAAAGATCATTTACTATATGTCTTTTAAAAAAATAAATAATTCTTTGTATAACGTAAGTACTAGTTAAGATTTTCCATTTTAGATTTCATTGAATCAGATAATTTAAGTGATTTTTAAGATATAAATTACAAAATTATTTTTCAAATTATGTCATTTTTTTAAAAAGAAAGTGAATCGCTTATCACTAAAAGAAGTAAATCGATAAATTTGTATAGATTACCTAATGTAAAGGAGATTTTCATACTTTAGTTGATTAGATCATTTGACGAAATTTTTTTTTTTTTTGCACGATCTTTATAGTACCATATAGGTAATAAAAGCAGTTTTTACTCCACAATAACACGATTTTCTTAGCAGGGACATCATCCTCATCTGATGGTGTCATAAACGTCGCCTCTTTAACTTGATTGCTTCGTAAATCAGCTCGATGATACGAGGGCTTCATCTTTTTTTTTTTCATCTTCATCTGAACGAGAAGAATATTTAATTTCGAAAAAAAAAAAATGTAATTATTTTCTCTCTTCTCTTTATCTTGCCCGAGATGAGAAGCTGCAAATGGATTTTATCGGCGTCTTACAAGAAGTTTCTATTGCAAACTCAATTACTTCCTGAAAACAAAACGGTTTCTTTGAAAAGTTAGTTTGAATTCTTTATGAAAATTGCCGTCGAACAGTTATAACTTTTACGAAAGACATAAGTACTTTTAGTAAATTAGTATAGGTACAGGATTCTCGTAAACTGTTTGGACAAAATAAGTCGTTAATAGTGTTCATCAAGACGAAAAAGTTTTACTATAGAGTGGAATTTCACTCAGAATTTAACGAAAGCGCAATCAGATTTATTTATTTCTCCCAAAATTGGCGTCTAAGGGTGCGGTTTCACAATCTATTTGATTGGTTGACGCCATCTTTCGAGTAATGCTGTTTTCCTGTTTATACTGTTCGTTGAAAACAACTTTATTTAAGAAGATATCTTTAACATACACTCATGGCTACATCACAGTAATTAATATAATTGTAGGCGTGGTGTTTTAAAGATCATAGTTTTCTTCGGCTGAGCTTTCATCAAAAATTTATGAACCAGATTTCATCATCACTCTCAGGATGCTTCTATTTACCAAAAACTGTTTCTTTAACTTCTAATGTACACAATCAAGAACCCTCTGCAATACTTTATTTATATATTTTTTATGCCTATGTTTTTTGTTTATATACTCAAGAACAGTGCTAGTTTTGTGTAACAATGCTTTTTCTAAAGCAATCTCATCTTTTTTCTCAAAGAATATCGTCAACCCTTGATTGAAGATTATTTCAGGTACTCTTCTTTGCAGCTCCTTGAAATCTTATTTAATAAATAAATTTATCTACTAGTAATCTCTAGCATATGTCACTGTTTTCTCGTTGTTATTTTTCAGTGAAAAAATCCAACACTCTATTGGCATTATGTTCTGAGTGCTGCATCAAAAATATTCATTTCCAATAAGATTATTTTGTACAATGAATAAATGAATTCTTGTCTGTAAGTTAATTAAAAAACATAAGTTACAGCTAATAAGTAATCAGAAAAAAACAGTTATAATTCAAGTAATTTAACGCATTTCATTCACCGAGCCTGCAATTGTCTAGTGAAAAATTGCACCATTTCGAGAAAAGGCATTTGAATGTCACAGAAAATGACGCATAAAATTTAGTGGTTAAGTCAAAAATCCATTAACGATTGTTTTCTAATGATTAGTTCTGATAACAATTGTTTTTCATTTTAAACTGTTTATATATCTTCCTGCATTAAAACAATGCATCATTCCATTCATGCATCTTTCAATGAATTCACCTGTTTCAATCCTCATTATAATTAACAACCACAAAATCCCTAGAAAATACCATAATGTGATTTTAATGCTCTCGGTCCATTTTCTCACGAAAGGATTCGGGATTCACAACCAGCTATTCGTCTGAAATTTCTCAGGGAGAATCCGATTATTAATAATGCTCTCATGTCTGAATGAAAGCGCATAATATATTATATTCGGATTATTAACAACAGGAATAGACTAGTCTTCCGTTATAAATTCTGATTCAATTCAATAAATAGCAGCATATTTAAGAGATTGATTTTCAACCTTCCAAAATCATTGTAATATATTTTATTGGATTCTATTAACAAACATGACATTTTGTGCAATAAACTATATAAAATGGACATTGATAGTAGAAATAATAAAATTTTACTTTTAATTTTTTTAGTTTCTTATGTAATTTTTTTTTAGACAAACACAATAGAAGAATATACTTAAAAAGTCTTTATAGAAAAAAAACATCAGATTAATATATAGAAAGGAAAAAAAATATTTTTAAATATAAACAATGAATTTCTATACAGTTGAAAGAGTTAAAAGTTAGTGCAGTTTGAATGCAAAAAGTTTTTGCGGCAAATAACATTAATTCAGGGCAAATTTACGTAAAAGAATGGAAGAACATAGGCTTGAATTACAGCCACTACTTTCAGAAACAAGAAGACTCGAGTGAGATTATGAATGTCTATACGAGTATCTCGAATCGAAAATTATCTTACTATCTTACTTATTTATCTACATTTACGATATGCAACTATAAGGCAGTTTCCTATATAAATTTTACCAGAAATCACCATTTTGCCCATATTTAGTCCATACATAAACATAGTTATGTTTGGACTGCACAAGACATTGACGCTTCATATAAAGAATGAGTGGTTCATTACATACACGCATAGGGTAATGCTTGGGCCATTCACAAATATACGCCCATAGGGTAATGTTCGGGCCATTCCCAACATACATTGTCCAAACACTTAACATACCCGGCGTAATTCACTATATCGCAATTTTTCAAAAAAAAATTAAATTAAAAATTTAGAATTTAAAAAAAATTGTAGATGGTGGTGTCATATTTTAAACTTAAATACAATACCTAAATAACAAAACGATTAACTCACTCCCCAAAAACAATCAAATATACTAAAAATAACGTAATATCCATACACTGAAATAATCCATTCTGCATTACCACATTACCATTACCGCAAATAAATTAGCTAAATAAATTAGCTAAATAAACAGCTTTAAAAAACCTTCAGGGACTTATGCAAATGGGAGAAGGAAAACATACACTAAAATAAATAAAAAAAGGACGGTTTAAATAACAAACATATTTTAATGATTTAATTTAGACAAATGAGTACATCATAGGGATATTATTATTGCAAATATCGAGAACATTTCTAATAAAGTATCATCATCTGCATACGACAAAATGCGATAGGACTATGATAATATATACTGATACTCTAGTTGACATACAAATTGAATAAAAAACACTTTTGTTAATCTAACGAAAGATTTTAATTAAATATCAGATTTTATTAACATAAGATTAAAACATTTAAAATAAGATTAGCATTAGCAAATGGCTGCTGTGCTTATAATAACAACATTATACGAAAATATAGAAATAATAGAAGTTTATAGTGTCTATAAATTGGACTATGAACAAACAATAGAACAATTATTTTACACTAGAACATATATTAGCCTTTTTTTTGCATTGATCTCAAAATTTCTTATGATGGATATCAACCAGACTAAAATAATAATAATAAACAAGCTCACTGATAAGTCCCTTTTATTTCCTTGCGTAATGCTTGGCCAGCCGCAAAGATGGGGAGGGGGTCATTCTCAGTGACCGTATCTCCATTTGCCGACATCATTGCCGATTTTTATTGGTCTTTCGCAGGAAGACTCCGAGTCTCGGAGATCAGTATCGATGAGTTTTGTTTTTGTTCTTCTTCTTTGCCAGCTACCCATCTTCGATGTTAATTCTTAATTCCAGAAGCTGGAATCTTAATTATCTACATAATCGTCGTCTTAGCATTTCTCTATCTGTTTTAGAGAACTCCATACCCTAGCTCACTCTATGTTTTCCTCCCTCTCTTTTTCCCCTCTCCCTCTCTGATTTTCTTCAATATCAGCATCACGTTTTATTCTTACCAAGGTCTCCCGCCCCACTTTCATTATTGAATTTTCATTTTTAAATCCACATGGGCCTTTTAGTTTTTTGTTTTTTTTTTTTTCATAAAAATTAGAAACGTAAATTTTAGCGTTTCAAAGGCTCAGTCTATTAAAAAATGTTTTCTAAAAGATTAAATTTTTTTTTTAATAAAAAAGTACTAAAATTAAGATTAACTCATCAAGATTGTTTTTTCTAACTAATTATTAATAAAGTAATTACCAAATCTAATTATTAATTAATATTAAAATAATTAATTAAAAAGTAGGTTTTTCACGCTTTAAACTATCAATGTCTTGCTTAAAATTTTAATGAACATATTTATTATAGATTAAAAAATAAGCAATTTATTTCATAAAGCAACACTGCGATTTCATGAAAACTAAATATATTTCGCTTTTTCAGCTCATGAAAAAGTCCATAACTTTAATTGAGATATAAAAAAATTCAAATGCAATCCACAAGAAACACACAAAAAATACAGCACCTTTTATTGGTAATTGGAGAATACAAATGCCTTCAAACAACAACAAAAGAAGAAATAGGAGAAAAAAAGATAGTTGAGATAAAAGTCCCGAAATAATATAAATTGGAATAATAAGTGTCACCATCAAAACACTTTTATTTGGTTCAGAAAAGAAATGGAAAAAAAAAAAAAAAAAACGCCAAGAACACACAAAAGAGGATCATAAAAAAGAAGTCGATTGAAGAAAGAAGAACGAGTAGTGCAATTAAGTGAAGATTGGTTTCCGCCAAGAGAGCCTTGTCAATTAACGCGCCAAACAAGAAGCCTCGAAGAAGAAAGTCCTTTAACTGATGAGAATTCAAGAATTTCAGTTGAATAAAATGTGCGAGAGATAAATTTTGCTGTAATGGACAAAAGTCAAACGTTTCTTATTCCATACCTATTAAAATATCATGTGTTTGCCACTAGGTTACGCCACGGTAAATATGTTACTTTTTCCCGTAGTCTGTAATTATTTCAAAATGTTTATTTTAACTAGAAGCAACAGAGAATTCGCAGTAATTTATATGTCTGTGCATTAAAAGTTTTTAAACATTAGTTATTAATTTTTATTGTATTTGTTGAATCTCTTATTCTAAGTAAATTAAAATTCAGAAGAATTGGGAGGTAAAAAGATTTCTATATCTTTTTACCACTATTTGAAAAAAATTCATTGTGTTCTAAACGTTAAATTTTCTGCTGTAAAAAAGACAGTATTTTTTCAATTAATATTAGGTAATTTTTTAAAAAACGAGATTTCTTTTATATGTAAGAGAAGAGATATGTGAATTGCTTAAATTGTTTAATTTTTATTTATTTTTACTAAATAATTAATTAATTATCAAAAATCAATATTTTTTTTTTTCGAAACAGTTTTATTTCCAAATTGGAAAAGTAAGCACCAAAAATTACATTTTTTAATTACAGTAGATATATTAGTTTCGCCAGTAGTCAAATTAAATATTTTTTGCTATTCTTACAGAAACTAAGCAGAATTCGTAGTGGTTGGTTGGTTTGATGCGCACTTTCGTCTTTCTTTACATTTTTGTTGATTTTTGTTGGCATACATTAATTAATTTTTTTTTACCATTTTTCATTTCTTAGTTGCCTTTTCGATGTCATTTGTTTGTTGTGATTTTAAAGTAATTTATTAACTTCATTTTGTTGCCATTAATTTATTTACAATCTTCCTCCCTTTGTTTCTTTCATTCTGTTGTCATTTATTTGTTGCCATTTTTATTCAGTTGTTGCATTTTTACCTGCCTATAAAGGTTAAAAGAATCTAACATTAATAACTAAAAGGCAACTAATTAATGAATGGCAATATAAGTTGACGATTCATCAATCGCCATTTGTTGTTATTCATTTTGTGGACATTTGTTACCTTTCTTTATATTAATTTGTCATTTGTTGTTCACTATATAATCTAATTTTTTTAAATGCCAATAGAAAACTTCATTTATTGCCTTTCATAACAAGAACAATAGACAATTCTTATGACCAAACAGTACATTGATCAAAATCGCCAGAGGTCTCTCTAAATTCTGTTTACTTTTCTTAGAAGGCAGTTTATACTGTTTCAGCTGTCAAAGATATCATGAATCGTAGCCTCTGCTTAGTTCCAGAACAAAACTCAAAACAATGATGAAAGATAAAATAAGAAAAAAAAAGAAAAAGAAACAGAGAATCTTTGCGGAAACTCTGGAAGCAGAAACTTCTTTTTTTCTCCTGTTCCTTATTTCTTATTCTCCAGGTGGCGATAAGCGCGGGAAAAAGAAAGACGAGTTCGCAATGAGTTCTGCTGGTTGCCTTTTGTCTCGGATTGATAGCAGTCCTTTTTTTTTTTTTTTTCCTTCCTCTTTCGCCATTATTTTCTCCTTTTTTTTTCATATTCCTTTTTTTCTCCATCCCATTCCCGTTGCTCCCTCTCCAGAAACAAAAGTAAACATACGACACGCGTCTCAAAACTAGTTCGAAGTTTCAGCGGTTTCACAGACCTGATGAACCTTTCGGTTCCCCCTTTGGTTTTTTGCGCTGACGACGATGTGGCGAAAAAAAGTTCGAATGCTTTAGTTTCCCATTTCCTAGTATGCTTCGTTAGAAAAACGCAGTACAGAAAATAGAATTCGAATACTCTAAGGCATAATGTTTTTTTATTAATGCTTTTACAAATCGTTGTCAACTTGGGAATTGCTTCAAAGAAGAAACACGTTATTTGCATTAGGTTTCTTTGTTAAATGTTTTTAGAAATTGTACAAAAGTCACGTAGGGGAAAAAAATATGAATCAAATAAATAATTGATAGAAAGCTGATTAGTTTAAGCATGTTTTTCTGTTTGTTCGTTTTCATTGTATTGTGATTTACAATTTTTTCCCCCTCAACTTGTTGTAAACGTATTGATTGTGAGCTTTAAATGTGTCCAGAGGTAATGAATTATATGTTATTGCTTTGTTAAGCATTTTAACAATTATTGAGAGTCGTGTACGGAAAAAAATGATTCAAATAAATAATTATTAGAAAACTGATTAGTTTAAACTTGTTTTGTTCGTTTGCATTATCTTGTAACTTAATTTTTTTCACCAAACTTGTAAACTTAATGACTATGAGCGTTAAATGTATCCACCGGTGATGAATTATGAAGTCATTTCTTATCAAAGCTGACATTTTCACCTAAATTATATGTCAATACAATGGTAGATATTTAGGAAATGCAGTATTACTGAATTTCTGTGACAGTGGAACTGCTGTATTATTGTGCGTTATATTGTTAGGCTTCTTGTCCTATTTACGTACACCACGGACAGCCATATGCGAGCGTACCTTATTTTCAGTTGAAATTTAAAAACATATGACCAATTTTTAGGAATCCCTATTTTAGGGACCCCACGTATTATAGAATTCCTTAGACTCCAATTTTTAAAAAATCAGTCTCATTCGGAGACCAGGTTGTCTGAGTCTATGTCAGACGCATAAACACATACTAATTGTACCACCGTCACCTCGTATCTCAAAATAGGCATTGTAACAAACGACCCCTCTGACGTATTATTCGAACCTGAACCTTCCTGCTTGCTAACAATATACATTGCCAATATCACACGAGTCGGTTCCACTCCCCTCCAATGTGTCCATATTTTTTGCACAGATTTTTTTATTGAACTAGCCCGGAGATTACATGGGACGTACACTCTCTTCATTTGTTGCTTTTCATAGCAAGAACTATAGATATGGCTTGTGACCAAACAGCACATTGATCAAAATGGCAATAGGTCTTTCTAAATTCTGTTTACTTTTTTAGAAGGCAGTTTATTCTTTCTCATCTGTCTAACGATCACGAATCGTAGCCTGATCTTAGTTCTAAAACAAACCTCAAAACAATGAGCAAAAAAAAAGATGAAATGAAATAAAAGAGAAAAACGGAAGAGAACTCTTAACAAAAATTCTGGAAGCAGAAACGAAAAAATAGAAATCCTGTGGCATTCTTCTTTTTTCTGTTTCCTCATTTCTTATTCTCCGGTGGCGATAAGCGCGGGAAAAAGAAAGACGAGTTCACAATGCGTTCTGCCGGTTGCCTTTTGTTTCGGATAGATAGCAATCCTTTTTTTCTTCTCTTTTGCCATTATTTTCTCATATTATTGTTCCCCCATCCCATTCCCGTTGCTCCCACTCCAGAAACAAAGCGAACATACGGCAGGCGTCTGAGAACTAGTTCGAAGTTTCAGCGGTTTTACGCGCCTGATGGACCTTTCGGATCCCCTTTGTTTTTGCGCTGACGACGATGAGGCGGGGAAAAACTGCAAGTGCTTTAGTTTCTCATTTCCTATGCTTCGTTAGAGAAAACACTGGGCAGAAAAAATAGGATCAGAATACTCTAAGGCATATATATTTTTATTAATACTTTTACAAATCGTTGTCATCTTGGGAATTGCTTCAAAGAAGAAACACGTTATTTGCATTAGATTTCTTTGTTAAGCATTTTAACAATTGTGAAGAGTCGTGTAGGAAAAAATAGGATTCAAATAAATAATTGATAAAAAAAAATTGATTAGTTTAAACTTGTTTTCTCTGTTTGTATTATTTTGTACTTTACAATTTTTTTCCACTCAACTTGTAGTAAACGTAATGATTGTGAGATTTACATGTGTCCAGTGGTAATGAATTATTATTGCTTATCAAAGCTGGCATTTTCAAAAAAATTATTTTTCATTGCAATGATGGATATTTAGGGAATTCAATATTACTGAATTTCAGCGACAGCGGAACTGCTACACTATTTTTGCGTTATATTGATAGCCCCTTGTCCTATTTAAGTACACCATGGGCCACCTACCTGTGAGCCTTGCTTATTTCAGAGGAAAATTTAAAAATATCTGACCAATTTTCAGAACTATTTTAGGGATTAAGAAGAATATTATTTATTCCATTAAAATTTGCAAAATTAGAATATATAAAAAAAATTCGACTTAACTGCATTAGCCATCGGTACGAACGAATTTAATAAATTGCATAAAAATATGTTTCCTCAAAAAAGGACTGTCATAAAATATTAACATACATTATTTTAGTGGGTATACAAAAATAAATAGTCTGTGAAAGAACACACAAATCATGCTGAAATGAACTTTGCTGTGATACCGTGTTTCATAAGGATGAACATACCTTTGAAAGCCGAGGGTCACACACACAAAAACACAGAAAAATGTTTGGCATATAATCATTCATTTTTAAATATAATAGAACATGGCAATATAATTAAATTAAAAACAAATAAAGAATTTATTAAGGGATATTACATTGATCAAAATTACAAGATTTTTTTTTAAATTATGTTTATTTTCATATAAGGCAGTTTATTCTATTTCAGCTGCCTAAGATATGAATCGTAGCCTCTCTTTAGTTCTGGAACAAAACTGGAACAAAACAATGAGCAAAGATGAAATGAGAAATAAAAAAGAGATATAAAAGAGAAAAAAAAAAATAAGGAAACAGAGAATCTTAACGAAAACTCTGGAAGCAAAAACGAAAAAAATAGAAATCTTGTGACTTTCTTTTTTTTTTTTTTTTTTGTTCATTTCTTATTCTCCGGTGGCGATAAGCGCGGGAAAAAGGAAGAAGAGTTCACAATGAGTTCTGCCGGTTCCCTTTTGTCTCGGATTGATAGCAATCCTCTTTTTTCCCCCTTCTTTCGCCATTATTTTTCTCATATTCCTTTTTCCCATCCCATTCCCGTTGCTCTCACTCCAGAAACAAAGCGAACCTACGTCACGCGTCTGAGAACTAGTTCGTAGTTTCAGCGGTTTTACAAGCCTGATGAAAGCCTTTCGGTTCCCCTTTGGATTTTTTTGCGCTGACGACGATGTGGCGAATAAAAAGAGCAAGTACTTTAGTTTTCCATTTCTATGCTACGTTAGAGAAAACACAGGACAGACAAATAGAATCCGAATACTGTAAGGCATACATTCTTTTATTAATCGTTTTCATCTTGGGGATTGCTTCAAAAGAGAAACACGTTATTTGCATTAGGTTTTCTTTGTTAAGCATTTTTAACAATTCTTCAGAGTCATGTAGGAAAAAAATATTATTCAAATAAATAATTGATGGAAAAATGATTAGTTCAAATTTATTTTTCTGTTTGCTTGTTTGCATTATCTTGTCATTTACAATTCTTTTTTCCACTCAACTTGTTGTACTATAAGCTTAATGACTGTGAGCTTTAAATATGTCCGGTGGTAATGAATTATACGTTATTGTTTATCAAAGCTGACATTTTGAACTAAATTGTATGTCATTACAACAGTAGATATTTAGGAAATTTAGCATTACTGAATTTCAGCGACAGTGGAACCTGTTTTTTGCATTATATTGATAGGCTTCTGGTCTTATTTGCGTACACCACGGACAGCCTACCTGTGAGAATGCCTTCTCTTCCGGAGAAAATTTTTTTAAAATATAGGGACCAATTTTAGGAATCCCTATTTTAGGGACCCCACTAATTATAGGAATTCCTCAGACTCCAATTTTTAAAAGCCAATCCCAATCGGGGGCCAATTGTCTGAGTCTATGTCAGGCGCATAAACACATTGCCTAATTGTCCATCAAGTCACCTCGTATCTCAGAACAATGATTGTAACAGACGACCCCTCTGACATATTTGAACATGAACCTTCTTGCTTGGTAACAATATACATTGCCAATATAACATGTGTCGTTTTCCTCCTTCAATGCGCCCATATTTTTGCACAGATTTTTTTATTGAACTCGTCCAGAGATTACACATAGGATGTACACTCTCTTCATTTATTACTTTTTCATAACAAGAACTATAGATAGGGCTTATATGACCAAACAGTACATTGATCAAAATGACAAGAGGGCTCTCTAAATTTTGTTTACTTTTCTTAGAAGGCAGTTTATTCTATTTCAGCAAAATGGCAAAGAGGGCTCTCTAAATTTTGTTTACTTTTCTTAGAAGGCAGTTTATTCTATTTCAGCTGTCTAAAATATTATGAATCGCAGCTTCTCTTTAGTTTTAGAACGGAACTCAAAACAGTGATGAAAGATGAAATAAGAAAAAAAAAGAAAAAAAAAGGAAATAGAGCATCTTAACGAAAACTCTGGAAGCAGATACGGAACAATAGAAATCTTGTGGCCTTCTTTTCTTTTCTGTTCCTTATTTTTATTCTCCGGTGGCGATAAACGCGGGAAAATGAAAGACGTATTCACGATGCGTTCTGCCTGTTGCCCTTTGTCTCGATTGATAGCGATCCTTTATTTTTCTCTTCTTTCGCCATCATTTTTCTCCTTTTTCTCATATTCTTTCTCTTCATCCCATTTCCGTTGCTCCCTCTCCAGAAACAAAGCGAGCATACGTCACGCGTCTCAGAACTAGTTCGAAGTTTCAGAGGTTTTACACGCCTGATGAACCTTTCGGCTAACCTTTGGTTTTTTGCGCGGACGACAATGTGGCGGGAAAAAAGTGCGAGTGCTTTAGTTCCCCAGTCCGACGCTTCGTTAGAGAAAACACGGGGCAGAAATAGGATCCCAATATTCTAAGGCATATATTTTTATTGATGCTTTTACAAATCGTTGTCATCTTGGGAATTGCTTCAAAGGAGAAACAAGCTATTTGCATTAGGTTTGTTTTTTAAGCATTTTAAGAATTGAGCATTACTTATCTTCCGGGAAATATTTAAAAAAATAACTGATCAATTTTTTAAGAATCCCTATTTTGGGAACTCCTAATTATAGGAATTCCTCTGAGACCAATTTTATAAAAACCCCCACTATGAGAGTAGGCTGTCTGAGTCTATGTCAGGCGCATAAACACATTGCCTAATTGTCCATCAAGTCTCCTCGTATCTCAAAACAGTGATTGCAACAGACGTCCCTTCTGGCGTATTCGAACTTGAACCTCCCTGTTTGCTAACACTACACATTGACAATATCACACTTGCCAGTACCTCCCTTAGTGCGCCACATTTTTTCACAGCAATTTTTATTAAACTCGCCCTTGGATTACATATAAGATCAATGGAATGACTTTTGAGCGCGTCTTTTCTAAGTCGGTAATCCTACGTGCTATCACCCATTTCACTGTGGTCGTTTTTTCAAATTAAAAAAAATAGTTGGTACTTCATTGAGGATGACTTTTTCCAAAGTATTTTTCTTTTAAAGGAATAACGTGAAAAATAGTTCAAAACAAAGCCACGAATTGCTGTTGATTTAAATAAAATTTGTTGTATAATAAATTTGCTTTTATGCATGTTGAATAATCCGTTGTATTGAACTACCTTCATAATGTTGCTTATTTAACGTTCTTTTTTAAATAGGTAAATATTTCGTTCGCAAATTTTAAAGCTGTTTTCACACCAAACCAAGAATTACTTAGAACTCACTCAAAGCTACCACATCTCCACGGGAGGTATGGAAAGCACTGTTCACATCATAAGATATCTTTTCCTAGAAGATTATGAAAGCCCGCATAAAAAATACTTTAAAGTAATCTTTGATATGGTCCATGAAGATCGTCAGGATACACGTTCTGTAATAACCTGTTACTATATTGATAATATGATATTCTGAATTCTCACCTTTTACCATGCCAACCCTTTTGTTGATTCACCTTCATGTGATAAATATAAACAGAATGAATCCCAATTGCCCAAAAATATCTATGGGGTATCACAGACTACCCTCAATAACATATCACTTTTTAAGGGCAGATGATTTGCCGATCATCCTTCATAATAGCAATCTTGTCAAGCGCGGATGATGTAAAATGCATTCAGATGTGACTCTAAAGATAAGGACAGTCCTTAGTGATGATGGGTGAAACACGAATAGCAGATTGGATTCTGATTAACGAAACAGATGACCACTGCGTCCGTTTCAACCGACCACTTTCTGTTATTGAGTAAAACTGACATTAATATAGTGCATATTTTTTACGATCAGACAATAGCGGCTTTGTATGTGTGCATTAATTTAAACAAGCAAACATCATTAAACATCAAAAAAACTATAATTTTTAAACATTAAGGTGCATATAATACTAAATAAAATTCTTTAAAAATCATACTGTACTTATGGGTATTAATATTAAGTGTGCATGTTTACATAAAACCAATTAAAATTAGAAATTAACAAAAACCGCAGTCTTTTCTAGCTGCAATTATAATATCTCACTAAAATAAATTACAACAACAATATTACAAATTATCCTTTATAATAGCTGTCCTGTCAAGCGTTGATGCTGTAAGATTCATTGAGGTGATAACCTAAAGATAAGAACAGTTCTGGCATGATGATGGATGAGCACGAATCGCAGATTGGGTTCTGATTAACGAAACAGATGACAATTGCGTCCGCTTCAACCAACCACTTTCTGTTATTGAATAAAATTGCCATTGCATTTTTATAGTGTATATTTTTACAAACAGACAATAACGGTGTTTTTTTGTATGCATTAACTTAAACAAATTCATCAAACAAAACTATAATTTTCAAACATTCAGGTGCATAGAATATTAAATAGAATTATTTCATAAATGATACTATATTTATGGGTATTAATATTATGTGTGCATGTTTACATAAATCCAATTAAAATTAAAATTAACAAAACTGCAGTCTTTTCTGGCTGCAAATATAATATTTCTCTATAACAATTTAACTAATAATTTTAATATCAATCTAATTATATATATTTTTTCTTAATATTTCTATTTTTACTTAGTTTTCATAGAACTTTTCATTTAAAAATTACAACAATCATTTGTTTTCCGACGGATAACAAAAAGATCAATCCATGTATAAATGCGGTTTATTTTTCAATACATAAATGAATGAAAACTTCATCAAAGTTTACATATGGAAAAATTTTGGAATCAATATATTTTGAAAATTCTCCAATTGATCAATGGAAATTTAATCAATGAATTCATATGAATAGTTTCTAAATTGTTAAATAAGAATTATTAAATTATTAACTAAATAAAGATAATTTTTAAACACTTGATGAAAGATCAATCAATGGATATTTAGGGATAATTTTTAATGGGGAGAAATAATATTAATTAATGGATAAATGGAAAATTAATCAATGTAAAAATATGGATGATCATTTCAATGAATAAATAAAAGATCGATTAATAGATAAATAGGGAAGATATTTCAATGGTTAAATGAAGGATCGTTCAAAAACAAATACGAATATTTGATACGGTATACAATGGATATAAAATGATTATGGATATATAATATATACATGGATATTATTAGGTGAAATTTCAACGAAACACTGTAAAATATTATTGTTACAAAATTGAACCATGTAAACCTTAATACTGCCCAAGAAGATAAATTTCTAGATTACCATCAAAGTCCAGATCCAGTGTTTCTTTTAGAAGAGTAATCATGAAAAATGGCCCCCTCTCATATCAAATTAACAAAAATCTCAATAGTTTCGCATTGCAATTTAAAAAAGGAAACTATAAAATCTCAATTAAACAAATTTTATGAACAAAATTGAAGAAACGAAGAAAATCAAATAATCAAATTAGTATCCTATATAGATATTTGAGGTGCAATTTTTTTTTTTGGAATTCAAATAATGATTTTCATGCTGGTTTGGCTTGATGTCATATTAGGGAGCTTTGTTAGAAAATCCACCATTCTCGTTTTCAGCCGTTCCAGTTTAAGATGATCATTTTGGGATTGTCTTATGAATATTTAGCCGATATCTATACAACTGGGGCAATTCTTTGAATCTCATCACAGTGAGCCAATTTCCTTCCATAACATAGTAATCTTTGATAAGGAGGATAAAAGGTTTCTACTTCTTGTTTTCCTTTTTGCGTTTGGAAAAATGAACTTTATTTTATCTTCAGCAATGTTAGTAGTACATTTTATTGATATAAAAGTGATAAATGCGTTTCATAATTATCATAAAATGTGTAATGCTTTAATAATTAAACAAAAAAATCCAAACCAAATTTCCAATTAAATAAAGTAAAAATATTAAAATATTTTGATAGGGTTATTTAACACTGAATCTTTAAAAATAAAATTTTATTTTAAGTATTGATTTATTTCGTATTAAGTTATCTTTTTTAGGTTCAATACTACATTATATTTAAACTAATACAAAATTGATGATAACAAAATGACAGATAAAAGTAGTCAAATTAAGTTAATTTCCTGGTGGTTCCATGCATTTATTGAATAATCGGTGGTAGAATTGCTTTAACAATAATTTAAAATAAATACTTTTATTCCAGTTATTCAGAGGAATGGTAAAAAATCTGATTGCAAGGGAGAAATGGAAAAATCGTTCACTTGTTTGTATTGTCAATCATACTCATACAAAGTAAAGCAATTTAGAACGAAAAATGTTTAAGAGTTAAACTGAAAGATTTTTCGTTTTATTTTAATTTTGATATTATTGAACTTAAAAATTTATTGATATAAAAGTAAAATGATTTTTATTGTTATTAAAATACTTATTAAATTACATGAATTCTATTTTTATACAGTTGGATTTGATTGCGTCTGATTTGTTGCGCTTGTCAATTTTTCACGTGACGGTTGGTCTGATTGTAAACGTTATTTATCATATGAATTTTATAGGTCAAATTTAAGCAATGATTTGTTTCTAGTGTAGTAGTAGTATTTACAAATGATACATTAATAGTTTTACAGTCAATTTATTTTTTTTATTTTTGTTGAATATTATAACAATTTTTATAGATTTCTCATACCTGTTTTGTGAAAACTATTTATACAAATTCTCTATAAATTTTACACATTTTATTCTAAAATATATACATTATTATTTTTCAAAATATCTAAATGAAGCTATCTTATTAAGTTTGCTTAAATTAGAGAGACATAATTAACTTTCAGAAATGTGCTGTGAAAGATTCATAATTAATTATCGATCAAAAATCCTATGTTAACTGTACTCAACCATAGGCCATTTCCATAAAATGATGTCATCACCCTAAAGCAATATCGTAAACATTGATTAACATCGAACGAACGAATTATGAAAATGTTAACTGCATTAGCTTTATAAACATTAAATCCCTTTTCACTACAAGTAAGTTGATGGCAAAGTTTGAGTGAAAAAGAAACGGAAGGAAGCTATCTATTTTTATACATTTTGAGCAAAAAAAATTAAGTGTCTAACACATTTTGTGCAAAGAATTAACAATTAATTTATTAACCAATCATATTAATGTTTGTTTTTTTATTTGCTTAAAATATTGTTGCGAAAATGGTTTATAATCAGTAAGCGATGTTTGATTTCAATAAAATGAGTAAAATTAATAAAGGAATTGTATTATTTAAGAAAAAAAGTTTTGCACAAGTAAATTTCGATATATAAAAATATATTTTTCATATTCTATTACTTCTAATGAGAAAATCCATTTCATTTTTAATAAGGTATTCAATTCCTATTCGTATAACTATTCTTAAATAAGTGGTTCGTACATCAAGGATATTGCTTTGTTTTTCTACTAATTCATAGGATTACTGATTTTCGGTTTTTAACGTATATTCGACTTTGAATATACGTATTAAAAAAAATAAATGCTCAAATAATTACTTCTATTTTAACTATGTAGTAAAATATTGATATTGTCATAAAAAGAATTTGATGAAAAACATTGATAAGTCCATTCATTTTGTAAATGATATTACATGGTTATACTATATTAAAACTGAATTATAACTTTCGAAAAAACCTATTTGATTTTGGGTACACGCCAGGGAAAAATAATAAACATCCAAAATTTACATTAATTTAGTAATATTCTGCTTGAATAACTTTTTCCTCGAATTCCATTTCAAGGAGAAAAAAAAAGTATTTCGTTCATTTTAACGATCATTGCCGAGTTTAAATTACATTAAAAATATATCTCAATTTAGAAACCTATTAAACTTGCTTAATAGTTTTTATTTTTTCCTTTGTGTGCATAAATGAGTAAGTTTGTTTAGTGAAGCATATTTCCATTTGTTTAATTAAATAATGATAGATGTTTAATTGGTGGATTATTTTTGTGTTATCTTAGCATATTAGAAATATTGTTTCTTGTGAAATTAAACAAATGCTTTAACTGAACACTGAGAAATTTATTTTTTGCCAAATTTTTAAAAATGAATTCGGAATTCCTAATGAATTCCTGATCTAATTAAAATAATAGATTAAGCAAAGATGGGCGATCTTTTTCGAAGAAACAAGCTACAGATGAACAGAAAGCAATGATTGTTTTACAATTACATTACATTCTCTATTAAGATGTATAAAGTATTTCGTGATGTATAAAAATATGTATTTATTCACCGCATCAGCAAATTTTATATTATTACTTAAATTTGTTGCGTATAATGCACAGTGTCATTTAGCCCACAGTCATTAATTTTAGCTCCTCCCCCCTTCCCCCCAAATGAATAAATATCAAACCATCTCATAATCACAACGACGTATATTAGGTGGGTTATTCGAGGTTATTCTCTGACATTTCGTGTACCAATAAAGATCGGTTTTTACTACCACGGGCACAAAAAAAAATTACTATATACGAAACGATGTGTATCACAATTATTTATTAATTTACCTTCTGTGATGAACTTTTTAATTTCTTGTTTATAACTGCATTTCAGTTTTTTTCAGGAATTGGCATATTGTAAATTTTGCAAAATTCCGACTTCTTTCCATTGTACACAACTTTTATGTTCCTTTATCTATATTTGAAATATTTTTATTAAAAATAAATATGTAGTATTTTTATTTGCATATTGTCTCCTAATAATTGTTTGATGGCAAAATGCGTTTTAGATGTCTATTTTACAAAAGGGCTTTGTAGGAAAATTATTATTATAATTATTATTGGAACAATAGTTTATTGCTCAGTCATTTTTCCCAATCAAAAAATTAATAAGATTTTTAAACCAATAACTATATTATGGCTCTTTATTATTATACAACTAACTAAATTCCTTTTCTTTAACATATGTTTCATATTTACGTTTTAAATACAACACCATATATTGTATAAACCATTCATACTTTCTTTATTTGAATTACACACAACAAACACTTTTTATTCATAGACAGTTAACTTTGGGGGGATGCCATTTTTGACAGTGCTGCGTATCAATAACACCTTTCACCTTCCGTAAGGCTTTATTGTATTTGACATAATGAAAACACAGACCTCATGATATAATAGAACTGTAAAGGCAAATAATTAATAATATTTGTAAAGCAGTTTACAATCTAAAGTACAGAAAAATAATATTTTTGATGGGGAAAAATAATTTTAAAAATAGAAAGTAATAAACGTAAACTTAGTGTGACAATTCACTCCTACAACATTCATGGCTCTTCACTTGTCTCTTTCCCATAATATAATATAACACAGCGCAATTATTTACGTACTCTTCGCTCTCGTCTGTGGTTCTTTTTTTTACTAATAAGTCATTCTTCTAGAATTAGCTGAAAACATTTTAGAGCTTCGGGCTTCAACATTTTATTTTGAAATTAGATCGAAAGTTGGTCATCATTTTAGTGCTTTTTATTCTATGTGAAACTTTGGTCTTTGTTTTGGGATAGTACATAGAAACACTCAAACGAGCAAAAATAGTCCCGACAACTTTCGTAGCTAAACTTATGTTTTTTTGCTGGCAGGGGCTATTTTGCTCATTTTAGTGTGCTTCTATATTCTATGATGATCACTTGAACACACTGTGGTTGCCGATATTTTTTGTGTTAATTTCTTTGGATTCAAAATGAATTTTATTTTAAACATCGGTTCTATTCAGATTTAAATTTGATTATTACCGCAGGCATATTAGAATACCAAATAAGTGCCAAAAATCGCCAAGCAAGTAAACAAATATAATGGGCCCAGAGGATTTTAAATGGAAGAAAAAACATGGTATTCATCTTTTAGCGAACTGTATCCATAGTATGGATACCAAATTTATACAATCAAAAATAAATAAATAGCCATTCCAAGCTCCCTTTTCCACCTCAGACGTAGATAAATTTAGCTTCTGCTGTGCACATGTTTTACACACATTTTTTTTTAGGGAGTATTTAATTTGTAATAAATAGAAACTAGTAAAATGTATAATCAGAAATAAAAATCTAAGAGCTGTAACTATTTGAAAAGTGTGTTTAATTTGCAAGAGTCCTTTTTAGAACATGACTAATTCAAATGCAAACTTTCCTTTTCCGTAGAGGAATGGGTAATTTATGTAGAACTTTCAACCGTCCAGCGGATTCGTCTCGGCCGAGCCCCCCAATTTTTGTAGGGTTTAGCCGCTTGCAAAAGATGCAATACCGGCCGAGCCCCCAATTTTTTAGAGTTTCACCGGTTCCAATAGATTTGTCCCGGCCGAACACAGTTTTGTTAGACTTTTCTACCAGTCTAATAATAGCTTGACTTTTGCAGTGGTGTCTAGGGGATTTTTCATACAAAACGCAGTAACGGGACGTCACTTTAAATAAAGCCATTTAATATTATATTTACAATGATATTTACATTGACAATTAATAAAGGGATTAAAATATTCTCGCTGCTTGACGCAGACTTCCCAATCGCTCCTGCCAGCCTTCTCTTCCTCTTCTTTCTTCAGTTACGGTGTCTGTTCCCTTCTCGTGGGTCAGAGTTCAAAGTTGAATACTTCCCCACGTTGTAAACAGGCTCTGTCAAAGACAAGCAATCGTGAAGTGTCGCCACCTGCTGATTACCACACAAACAAATCCTACATTTATATGAGAGAAGTGTGAATTTGTACTCATAAACAATAAGTTTATCAAGGCGTAGGATAAGGAAAAGATTGAGACACATAACTATGGCCAATTAATATAAAATCAGGGAGTAATAATTGACGATTTCTATACATAAGAAATAAATTAAATAATAGTGAAACACTAATTAAAGGAAATAAATGAATTTTTAACGAAAACATATTGTGTTAGTTTTATCGACATAATTTCTTTTAGTTAATGAACACCAAAAGTGAGAGAGAACAAATCCAAGAAACTTAATTGATGAGGTTCTTAATTTAACGAAACCTGTTTCTAATTAGCATTCTTTTAATCTCCTCAGGGGCAACACATGGATTTTTATCTCCCTAGTGGAAAAATTATGTAAAATAATAGTGAATCATAAAGTACCAATGTAATTAAATTTTGGTTTCGAACTGATTATGGGAAAGGAAGGGACTGGACCGACGAAGAGAGTTCAGAAAAAAAGTAAAAAATACTTTTTAATTGCATGAACTACAAGATTTTTAGAAAATAAAAAGTCGTTACAATGTCTCAGATTAGCTTCGTTACCAAAGAATTAAAAGATTAAGATTCCAAGAATCGGATTAAGAGCAGTAAACTAATTTTCTTTCGTTTTCACCAGGCAACAGGAAGGGGGATTATGGGGGAAATTCCTTTTTTCTGAATTTTTTTCTGGCGAATGAGAATAGTCGTTTTTCAGATTTAATGAAAAGAATAAATATTTTCTTAGTAGGGTTAAGTAGATTAGGAGTTCTAAAATTTGTTTTTGGTTCATAAATTTCTTAACAATTAAAAAAAATCTTCAAGGCAAATCACTCAATTTCAAAATTAAAAATTTCTAACATCACTTAACATGTATATGCAAAAATACTTAAAAACAGCATTGTTTGAAATATTATAGAGTTTTATTCATCATCATCATCATCATCATATTTGACTCAATAATTGGGCCAAAAGCCTTTCGCCTTTTTACTACTGATAGATTTATAGACATGATTTTTTTTTCTTTTTACAGTTAGATTTGTTAGCCCTACACTAACTCCTAGTTTGTCACTCTATGGTCATATTAGACCGAAAACTAAAGTTTAAAGTGGATTCCAAACCACTATGGTACATGTGGCACTACCGAGACTAGAACCCGAAGAACTCTAGTCACTGAGTCATCCAGGTCCGTATTTTATTATACAAATGTAATAATCCATCTTTGAAAAAAAGCGTAAATTATAGCAAAGAACTGTATATTGTATAAAAAGATGAGAAATACTGGTAACAGGGTAAAAAAAATTGGATAAATAAAAAAAATTTAAAAGGGTTAAACTTTCCCACCCATAGTTAATTTTTCACATATAATTCAATGAAACAAGAGAGGAATTACTTCCGTATCTCTAAACAAGAGCGAATTGGCAATTTTCACTATCCATATTGTGTTCAGCACCTCAAACTTGGAAAAGAAAAAACTATTTTAATGTTTAAGAAAATTTGTTTGTTGCACAGTGTTTTCAATTGAACATTTAACATTCTTACAAAAATTGTTTTAGAGCTTATTACCACAATAGTTTTCAATAAATTTATGCACTTTCTACCAATTCCTGAATTCCAAAAGTCAAAAAATTAAACTAATTTTAAATTTAAAGGAATTTTGCTGCAAAGGTGGCCTGAAAAGTTCGTGAACTGTATACAAAAATTTCCCAAGAGAAACTATAAGAAAAAATCTTTCATATGATTTAATATTGAGATTAAAATTTTTTTTTTATTTCCGTGATTTTTTTTATTTGTATGTTATGTTAGTTGAATTCTCGAAATTCGAAAGTCATTACTAATTCCTCACAGAACATTTTCAAATTAACAGATTATTTATGTAAAAATAAAAAAATTCACATATTTAAATTTAAAATGAAGTATTTACAAATTAATTGATCACCGAACATTTTTTTTCTTTCTTATGTTTTTATTATACTTATCAAATGGAATGTATAAAATATATGTAATTGAGTATATCTTAAAACACTGTCTCATAAAAAGTATTTTGAAAAATCTGATCTTATGAATTATTATTCATTATCGAAAATGCCTGTCTCATTGACCTAAAATACGTATTCAGAAAGTATGAGTTATTTGATAGATTAAAACAACTTAATAATCATTTTACAGCACAAATAACTTTAGCTACTACAGCTTTTCTTCTACAACTTTGACAATGGAACGATTGTCTGAGTTATTTACATTTAGTTAAAAATTTTGGAATTACTATCCCCTGAGGGAAATAATGTATTTCCTCGATGTATTATTCGATTAAAATAATTTTCCGTAAAACATATCATATTCTTGGGATTTGGCTTCAAGCATTCTTTTCGCTGATGTCTGCCAAATAACGGGTTTGAGATTTTAAGCAAAGTTAATTTTAAAATGTTAAGAAGTTAACTCGAGTTACCCTTATTTGGAGACGTATCTCTTAGTTGGCGTTACAAAAGTCGCCATTTCCTAACGATCCTTATTTTGCGATTTAAGCTGTATACAGATACAAAGATAAAGCTTTAAAACTAAAGTATCTTAAATTCAGAATTGGTTTGACCTATTAAGTATGAGGGCAGTTGTTCTAGTGTTAATAACTGGTATTGATTGTGGCTGTAAATCCATTCCAAAAGAAAAGATTTCACATTTTTTCATCACATTTTCATTGGTATTACTTCAAAAGTTTCCGTTATTTTCCACAACTAAAGGCTTTTCACAGTTTCATGACTTTTCCTGGTGCCTTCTGTTGTTTTCGCACAGAAATGAATGAGATGGAAATCTGATAGGATGAGTGATGTACTTATGCCAATTCATTTAATATTTCTATACGCAAACTCTTCAATTTCAAAAAAATTGTGAAGATATATTGCCTTTCTTTAAAACACATATCAAAACACCTTCACAACAGCTCATTTGCTATGTAGAATCCAAAAAGTTGTTTAGATTTTTTCATCAAATCTGTAATTAATGGGAAACTTTATTCTTCGGTATAACAGTAGGATATTAAACCTATATATTTTTCATATCAGTTAATCTATGGAAAATGTTATCTCCATAAAGAAAGCGGAAATGCTCTACATGATATTTGAAAATTATATTCATTTTCCTTTCTAACAGAAATATGCTATAAAGAATTTGCTTTAGTTTTTATTTGTATGAGCAGCATTTATTTAAAATAGCTTTTTAGTGTCTTAAACACATTAGTGTTACGTTGACTGAATATTTTTAATTTGAAAAAAAAATAGATGCCTCATGAAAAGTAATCAGAGTAATTTCCATTTAAACAAATTTAAAGCTTAAAATAATAATAGCAAATAAGTGCATAAAAATGATTAAAATATTATTCTAAATAAGTACTCTATAAAAGATTTTTTTGCGGGATACAAGTAGTGCAACATTATAAACAATGCGCATTATCATAAAATTCTAGATTTTCTTAAAAGTTTTAGATATTTAAATCAAAAAGTTATTATTTTTAAATTAATTTATTTATTTATTTTTTTAAATTCTGTAATAAATAAAAAATGAGTTTTTCTGATTTCTTAAGCAAATGTTGTTTTTCAGTATTTAAAACTCTTAGAACTTTTCATTGATATAAAAAATTGAGTCAAAAATCTGCTCCGCTATTATGCATGTGGAAAACACAATTAAGATAGTTAAAATAGGATTATTTTATTTAAGAATGAAGCGAAAATAATTTGTGTGATTTCTTAGCATGTCAAAAGAAAAATTAACAAATATTTTTCTTCTGATGTTATTTTTATTTATTTGTTTATTTTTATTTTATTTTATTTATTTATTATTTTTTTGATAACGACAAAACCTACATGTTATCATCTCATGTATGTGGCAAATAAAAAACAGAATTCATATTAACAAGTAATACATCAACATTAAAATTTTGCATTGGTGGCTGGCATTTCTAGGAGCTTTGTCTACTATTAAAATCTCCGACCGTGAAGTGAACTGCACTTGTGAATGAAATTAGATCTTTAATCATTTCTTGTAAATAATAATCTATAATAACCCAAATTTTTCTATATAACATAATACTTTTACTGCAGATTATAAAAACACTGAAATACAGTTATGTGATTATTAATAATTGGAACAGGCTTTTTTCATTAAATCACTTTCATAATGTACTATATATATATATATAATTAGTTCAAAATAGTTTTAAAAAAAAAAGACCAAGGCCAGTCACTAAACTTGTTGTCATTGAATCGTAATCGGATTGCTTTATACATAGTGAGTAATATGAGGCGATCTCTTTGGGAGTGGAAAAATTTATACATGCATGAAAAACGATGGAAAACAAGGATTGTTGTTTACTATCAGATTCAAACTGATAAATATATATAACTTATTGGATAGTTATGTGATTTTCTCCTAATTAAATTTATGTTAATAAAAAATAAAGATAAGTATTCCTTCATAATCCAAACATTTTCGAATATGTATATTACATCTTACATATGTATATTACATTACGTCCCTCCTACAGGTTAGTTTGCACGTTAGACCACGAGTTGGGCAGTAATTTACATTTCAATAATATGGTAGGTCGATTCGTGGCCTAGTAATAAAGTGCTCAGCTATCGTGCAGCAGGAGTCAGATTCAAATCCGCTGGCGGTCCCGTTAAAGGCACGGCTTTCAGAAATGAGAAGATTAAATGAGGACCATGACATTGTGCATAACACAGAGGCACATTGATTAATCAGATTTCAGGGGGAAGTGATGCGGAATTCCTCACACGCATAATCGGCCAAAAATATCTTCAGGCTGGCAATATTGCCCTCTCATCACCCATATGAGTGCTGTTCGCGTAATAAAAAAATAAACTCGAGTACCACCCATGTCCAATAAAAATAGTATAATATGGACAGCAACATTCTAATAGTACGAATCGGGTCATTTTTATTTCGTCATACGGATGTCTTCAGAGTACTAATTACCGTCGAAACATAGCAGATAAACAGCAAACAACCATCTTTGAGACAAGCGAATTTGAAACAAAAGTCGATAAAATAATCATTCCATTCCAAACCGTTCTTGAATTTTAAACTCCAAGCAGTGACAGAGCACCCAAATTGAATCCTTGCACAGCAAAAATGAATAAACCGCAATTTCCAGTAAATGAATATGCAGTTTTGGTTCATTTTAAAGGATTGCCATTATTTCCTGATTCAACGACACAAGCCGGTATTATCCTGTTTCTACCAAATGTAATACGTCCATTTCTTTAATTGTCATGATTCAATAGGAAAACGCAGCCATTTAGATAGCATTACATAGAGAATCAAACAATTCAAACGTGAAAATAATTGGTGAAGATTTGTCCATTCCAATTAAATCATTACACTTGCAAGTTCATCAAAAATAGCAACTGAATTCTTATTACATTCATCTAATGGATGGACAGCATTCCTCCCACCTCTATTTTACTCCATTTACTTTGCCCCATTTACTTTCAATTTGAATTTCTCCTCGAATATTTTCATATCTTGATGAAAAGTTTAAAAAAATAAGATCTCTAGTATTTATATGTAGCAATATAATTTGAATTATTTTGAATTTTTTTTTTTTTATCTAGTAATATAATTTGAATTTATAGACGAATATTTTCAGATTTTGATGAAAATTTTAAAAAATAATATTCATCTCTAGTATATTAAAAACTAAACAAATAAATATTATTTTGCTGAATTTTTTTTATTTTTAATGGCGATTCTAATATCATATCGTCATTAATGTGTTAGTCTTAGATGTTAGTCAGGATTCCTATGTACGTAATTTGTTTTTATTTATTGCCAAAAACATGTTCCCTCTTAATATTACAATAAAAAGTGTTTGTTGGTAATAAAAAAAAAAGTAAATTTCTTAAACCTGTTTGAATTGACAAACATTTATTACCATAAATAGAAAACAGGTAATATAAAAAATTAAGTCAATTCCAATTTTTTACACTATATTGCAGAAAGTCCTTTATAAATAATTTTCATTCATTTTTTTTTAAGTTTATCTGGCGCCATCTAATGGTAGATACATGCAACTTAATACATGCAATACATGCAACTTAAATTAATTAATTAAATTTAATTAATGAATTAATATTTGAAAAAACTATTAACATCCAGTGTCATCTACTACAAGTTCAAAAAAAATCTTTTTTAATTTTAATCAAAAAATCTTTGCTTTAACTTGAGTGGATGAATAAAAAGTATTTTATTAACGATTGGAAAATGTGAACAAGATATATATAGGGAGACTGTTAGCTAATAGAAGGAATTGAAAAACGATAAATAAAAGTTTAGTTATTACAAAATTTAAACAAACATAAAATATTTGTCGTAATTAGCGTAGTGCCATGTAACAAGTTCTTTTATTTATTATATAGTATAAGTATTGTATCGCTATAGTATTTTCTATTTTATTATATCGCATCATTTATTTCTTTTTATTGGTAAAGAAATAATTTTTAAAATCTATATTTGATAATTTTCTCGAGTTTTTATGTAGCCAGTGATCAATTAAAATAAAAAGAAATTAAGACAGCGGCCTTGCAAGTCTATGTTACTGTGTTCTAATATTTCTTAATTTTCTTTTTTAATGGAACATCTAATATATGCTATATTCCGATTTAATATGCTTACGAAACGTCAACCCGACGAGTGATGAGAAAAAACATTGTCTTTCGGCAGAAGTTTAAGGAAAACTGCAGGTAAATTAGTATATCTCCACCAAATACCATCTGAAATCAGTAAAATATGGATCTCAATCTGGGGAATGGTAACATTTTGTCAAAATGAACTATATATTTATTGAAATAAATATAATGGAGTACCAAAACAAAATCGTTGCTGGCAAAAAAGACTCAAAACAAAATTGAATGGAACAATTGAAAAATTAAAAATTTTTTAGTTTAATAAAAAAATTAAGTAAATAAATATACTATACTTTATTTATTCCATCCTAGTAATTCTAATAATTCCTTCGGCATTTTTCTTTTTTACTTTAAAAAAGCTACGTAACTTCAAAATACCTTTCCATTTAAAAGAGAAAAGCTCATGAAAGTAATTGCAAAGTTCACTTTCTAACTCGATGCTTTTCTGTCGACATCTTTATCAGAAAAGCAATGTCGAAAAATGAGGTTTTGAGAACCTTAAATAAAAAGCTGTTTTCAGCACATTCCAGATTTCTAATCTTCCAGACCATTTTTCACTTCGATTTTTAAAACTAAACTCGATTATGAAATAGAGAAGAAAAATTATTTTATTCCTTTCCTTATCAATTGATAAACAAGGTGTGAAGTAAATAATATTTTCGATACATTTCGATAAAGTGTTACAAATATTTCGAGCAATTCGTTATTGTTTCATTTTATTTTGAAGAGGCTTTTTTTTTTTCTCAGTATACGTTTTTATTACTATTTAGAGTTATCCCACGACTAAAGCTACTATTGCATTGAGATATTTTTGAAGCATTTTAATTTCATTGGTTCAAAAATTGATGATTTTTTAATTCTGAATTCAATAACTTTCTTTGCCTTATTCATGTCCCAGTGTTAACATGTTCAGTAAGCATGCAAGAAGTCTCTTTGAATTATTTGGTGCAAAACCGTTGCAATCACTATTTTCAGGACTAGTCACGATCCCCATCGAGGAAATATATTTAAGTGTCTCTTATTAATAATCATGCAAACTGGTAGGAGTTTTTCAAGTTTTATCCCATACAACACACAAATGTAATTAACCGTTAGCTGGTTCTTCATAACATAATTCAGAGGAAAAAAACAACCATCGAAGTTCGATATAAATAAAATATTTTCTTTTTCAGATATAGAATCCACAGTCTGATCCAAAATTTAACCTTTCCGATATATTATGTTTCTTCTATATCTATCTACCTATCTCTCTCTCTCTCTATATATATATATATACGTATATATATATATATATATATATATTTAATATATTTTTAATATATATATAATATATATAATATGCATATATTTAATATATATATATATTAAAAATAAATTAATAGGCAGTCTTAAACATTCAAGTATGATTATTATTAGGTTATTACCCTATATTATTCTATTTTAATAGTCATGTGAAAATTAAAAACAAGCTTTTTGTTCATGTCCAAGTTTTTTAACAAAATTTATTCATTTTCCAAGCAACGCAGTATTATTAATTTATTTGATAATTTTTTAGCAAATTTTAGGCTTTCAGAAAGAAATATTTATGCTCTGTCTTACAAACAAAAATCTAAAATAAGGCAGAAACATTTCATTTTTGTATAAATAACGAATATATTATTTGCTGCCACTGTGCTTAGGGTAAAAAAAATTTTTAAATTTCAACAAAACTGAAGAGCAGCATATTTATTATGAATCATATGAAACAGAACTGAACAGCAAGAAAAAATTATAAATGAGCTGTACAAAATAAGAAAAAAGCATTCAAAAGTTCAAATTCTATTCATACGTTCGTTTCTAAACAAAGAAGATGTCACTGAATGATCTTAAACTGGTTTGGGTCAATACTATTCCATTCTTTACGTTTATTTTCTTTTTTCTGTTTTTTTTTTTTTTTTTTTTTTTTTTTTTTTTTAGAAGTAAAAATGCTAATTTTCCAGTAAGACAGAAAAAGCTGAAGAAGCGGGGATTCAGTTTTTCACTGGTAAGAAAATTGGACACTTTTTCAAGTTATGACACGCCATGGTTCATTTTTATTACTTTAAGCCCAAACTACACAAACCTTTGAAACAAACACACAGGAAGAAAAAAAAGCAAATCTTTTCTAGAACTGGATACGTCGTCAGTCAGATTTATATGCTCGGCTTAAAATAAAGTAAAAATCCGGGGAGCTACAATTTCTCCCCTGTGTCCCAAGATCTCTGACACAAAATGGCGCTATTCGGTGACTCAAATCAGTGGAGGAAGGCATTCTCGTAATGCAGATTTCAGCGAGCCAAATAAGAAGAATGACTAAAAAATTTTTCTTGCTTTCAAAATTTTTGTTCCTTTTTCTTTATGTGATTGATTATTGGAATTTGATACACTATTTTTGAGGAAATATTTTTGACGCCGATTGCGAAGGTTTTTTTTATCCCAAATAAGTAAAGCTTTCATATTTATTTGAAAGGTGAGTCCTACAGTAATTCAAAAAACATATTATTCGTCTTCCTATTTTTATTTATTTTATTCACACATCATTTAAAGGAAATATTTTAGAATTAAATATTACATTTTAATAATAAGAATTGTGGAAAACGTTGTTTTGGATGAAACGAAATCAAGTACTTATGAAATTCAAAAAGTAATGTAAGAAATATGAGGTGATTACTTTTATTTCGAATTAGATAATATTATTTCCAACATCTGTGGACCTCATCTTGTACAAACTTACGAATGTCACGAACAATCCCCTGGGGGTGGACTTTTTAGGACAAAGTGTCGCTGATTTGCATGTCATCTAAAAGTAAACTAGGAAACCAACCACCAAGCTGACTAACAATACCGTGAGTATCTTTTACTTACTTTGTTACCATCACTACCAAGTCTTATCCATTCCAACAGCAATGATTACAAGGTAATCCTCCAGACAATTAGAACTTTGTCCCTTCTTCATGGTAGCTTCACACGTTTCCACCGGACTACGAATCAAACTTTCAAATGTTGAGTTCTGTGATTTATGTGAATTTCGAGTTTTCCAAATATTCTGAAAACGAACTATTCGACTTCCAGATTTCACTTATTTTTTATTCATGTAATTTGTAAAAAAAATTTAACCATATTTTTAACTACACTCGTAAATACACGATATGTTAATAAGAAGTAGAAAAAGGAAAATCAAAATGTCATCTCTTTTTATTCCAATTTAATAGATGTCATCGGGCATTGGTATAAAAACAAAATAAACCATTTTTAAGTTATTAAATCTTTTTATAAAGAAGAAATTCCGAAAAAGGACAAATAAACTTTTTGTCAAATTACAGATGAAAAATTGTTCTGAATGCTTATTTATTTGTAAAAAAAAAAAATCGAAATGTAAATTTTTAACAAACTCTATATAAGTAAACATTTGATACGAACAAATATATATACGGAAAAAGAAAATAATCATATGGCTTCCAAAAAATTTAACATTTTAATTTCGAGATAATTTCCAGAGAAATAAAAACTACAGACGAAACTATCGGGGCACCAGATGTCGGTAGGCACGAAAAAAATTGCCATTTAGTTAAAAATAAATATAGGAAAAATTTTCACGTGTATTTTGACCGCCCGCCATATAAAACAATAACGAATTCTGTGAAAAAGTACAACGCTATGTATTATAGTTTTACAATCACGCTGAAAATACACACGTCCATCCATTATATATATATATAATATAATATAATAAAATGGATGGATGTTATATATATATAAACTCATGTTTGTGAAAATTGCAACACCATGAAGGACATACGCGAGGGAGCTGAAATTTTCAGGAAATGAAAATTAGCGCATGATATGCAAATGATTAGAATTTCAAATCCGTAGCGCATGCGTATGCTGAGCAGCGCCCTCTGAACGGCGGATGGATCCGAATAAATAGACGGCTGTAGCGGCGTGTATGGTTACCGGTGGTAATCTGCTAGTGGTAAACGTTAGCTCAATCATTACACATGCCTCTTCGACGAAAGAGAGCGAGATTTGAACAACTTACAGAGTTTGAACGGGGGAGAATCATCGGCCTTCGTGAAGCTGGATTGTCTTATCGTGCAGTAGCCGCTCGTGTGCAGCGTAACAGCAGCACAGTGATGCGTCTTTGGAAGCAGTGGACGGAGGAGTGTCGGACAACTCGGAAATCCGGGAGTGGACCCCGAAATGTGACGTCAGCTCGCGATAATAGACAGCATGTCTGGCTGCCTGGTCCGCATGGCGCTGACGGACCGTACAGCTTCCTCTAGACCAGGGATCTCCAAACTACGTACCGCAGGCCAAATCCGACCCGCCAGTGTCATCAATCTGGCCCGCGAAAGCGAATAGTTTATTGTTGCTGTAATGTTGGATAAAAAAACACAGAATGATAATAACTCGGTTTTATTTACTTGCTAGATAAAGCTGAATGACAAAATACGCAGACAATTTAACTTAAGCATAACAACTAACCAATAATTGAAATGAATCCCACTAACATTTTAAACTAGTGAATATCCCGCGGTTACCCTCGGTAGTTATGTTGGGGTAAAGAGTATCGCATATGTATGTATATCGATGTTTGGCATAGGGACTGGCATAGAGCATAGAGACTGGCGTGCTGATTGGCAGCATGTCGTGTTTTCTGACGAATCCCGCTTTAATTTGTGGTACCATGATGGCCGCATTCGTGTCGTGACGCTATGCCGGTGAACGCCACCTTCCGGAGTGCATTATCGAACGCCACAGTGGACGAACACCCGAGTTATGGTCTGGGGTGCCATAGCATATCATGGGCGATCTCAATTGCTAAGAATTGTGGGCAATCTGAACAGCAACAACCGGTACATCAGTGAAGTTCTGCAGCCCCAAGCTGTTCCCTTCCTTCAAAGCTTGCCAGGCGCTGTATTTCAACAGGACAATGCCCGCCCTCATATCGCTAGGACTGTTCAATCCTTCGCAACGCGGTAGGTACAGCTTCTTCCTTGGCCTGCGTATTCGCTGGATATGTCGCCGATTGAACATGTGGGGATTTCGTTGGTCGGCGTCTCGCTCGTGATCCTCGCCCTGTTGCTTCTGCAGACGAACTTTGGGTTCTGCATACAAACAATATGGAATGCTCTTCCTCAGGCAGACATTCAAAATTTGTTTGACTCCATGCCACGTCGTGTAGCAGCACTTATTGCGGCGCGTGGTGGCTACACAAAATGCTGATTCCGATCTCTTGTTATTGTTTGTTTACTTTGAACATTTAATCATTTATTTGTACCACTACAACTCAACTGTGTATTAAATTTTTATTCACTATGACGATTCCTTCATGGTGTTGTAATTTTCACAAACATGAGTTTACAAATGGAAATTCTGAGAAACGAACTATTCGAATTCAGATTTTGAAACAGAATAAATATACAATTTTTGAAAATAATTCTGAGAAACGAAATATAGCAATACCTCGCACGTGCAATTTCAAACAGCATGAATTCACCATAGTACTGTTATAATTTTAAAAATTAGATAAGGATATTTCAATTTTCCGTGGTACCGCGGTATATAATGTATTATGTACTAAAATCGGAAAGATTCATAACTAGACGCTAAATTTTTATGGTTCCTTTTCAATGTTTTAATGTAAATGATATGAAATCTGTATGTTCGAGTGATCAATACAATAGTGATAATTCGATTTTAAATAAATGTTGTAATAATGAGAACGTAATATAAAAGTGATGTAATCACTATTAACATTAGTGACTCAACTTTAAAACAAAAATTCCATATACCTCGATACTTTTCTAAGATGAACTATTATTAAAAATTAATGGGCAGGAAAAAGCGAGTTGTCAATTCGAAAACTATTCCAAGAAAAAGAAACCAATTCCAAGAAAGAAACCAATTCAAATCGTAACGAATATAAGTGGATTACAATATCGAATGCAGCCTTACATTTCGCAGAATGCTGAGCAATGCAGTTTGTTGTTACAAAGAAACTAATGCAGAGGAGAAGGCAAAAGTAAGATATTTATTAAGCTTAAAAATGCATTTTTAATGTAAATATGATGAAGACTTTTGAATTCCTTTTTATTTACTGAAAAACATGGACAATAAAGGCAATTGTCTATTTTAGTATAGCTTACTTCTCGATGATCCTAGGAAATCGTGGATTCGTTTATCCTATCTATGCGGTATTTGTGTTGTCAAAATGGTATTTGTGTTGTCTTGTCAAAATGGTATTTTTGTCATGAATAAGATGAAGTTCAATGAGTTATAATATTCAAATAGAAATGTAAGAAATAGAGATTGTTTTGCATATCAAAAAAGAGTTTCTGTGTGTTCCTATTTGTTTCATTGTCGTCTAGCTGAAACTCACTCGAATCCTTAAAACTTTTAAGACATCTTATATTTTTGTAATAACGCTGGTTTCTTTTACATCCATAAATTTCCTGACCTTCATATTCCAAATTCAGTTGTTATGCTACCCTGCTTGTTATTTATGATACAAACGGCTTATTACTCTCTCTCTAATGGTTTTACTTAACATTTCTCTTTTTATGTCCAGTCTCTTTATTCATTGTCCACGCGCTGCACACTACTATTATAAAAAATTCATGACTCGTTTTGTCTACCATCTTCCTTCCAAATTATCCATGCAGTTCCCTTTATGAGGTGCAATACATTTCTAAATTAACAATTATTCGTTAATATTTTTAATAATATTTAAAATTGAAATAACTATTATGATAAAGAATTAAAGTCATTAAGATTTTATTTATGATTTATTGTCGCCATAAAATATGAAGATTAGATAATAAGTGCTCCATTATGTATTAATCCTAAGAAAAGCAGCTAAACCATTAATTATTTAAATGCTGTAATAAACATTAATATTTTATTAAACAAATATTGAAAAGCTAATTAAAAATATTGTTGTTAATTATTGCTATAATAACAGTAGCATATTTTATGATTCATAATTATTTCACTTAAACGAAAGAGGGAAGTGTCAGATTATCTGTGACTTTTTGACGAAAAATAATTAAAAGCATTAAAAATCAAAATTCAGTTTTCAAAGGACATTAAAAATGTATTTCCGAGATATAAAAGGACATTTTACATCTCATTAAAAAAAGATAAAAAGTAAAAGCATGCCGCCATCTTCCAAAGCGATTAATTTTAATGAAAAGGGTCATTTCAAGTAGCAATATAATTAACTTAATTAAGAAAACATTTCAGATCACCTTTATCCCTAATGCATTTTCAAACGAGGAGCGACGTAATTAATTTTAATGAGCCATTTCGCCGCTTTCTCAAAAAACAGTTTTATTATATTGAAAGGTCTCGTGAAGAGAAAAAAAGTCTCCTCTTCATTCAAACTCATTGGAATGATGACGCGTTCAGTGACTTATATCCGTATTCATACGAAGAGCATCGTTTGTCGGTTTATGTGTCTGCGAGGATTACGATATTTAAAGAATTTTTAAAAGATATTTTGAAATTTAAAAAAAATGGGGTTTACTCCAAATTTAAATATTTTCTTGGCAATAAAGACTTATAATAAATGTCGTAAGTGTAAAGAAGAAATAAAAATTGATTTATATGAAATAATTAATTTTAAAACATTCATAAAATCAGGCCAAAATAATTCCAAATTTAAATATTTTTCTTGGCAATAAAGACATAATAAATGTCGTAGAGTAAAGAAGGAATAAAAAATTATTTATATGAAATAATTCATTTTAAATCATTCATAAAATGAGGCCAAACAAAAAACTCAAATTCCAAATTCCTCTAACGGTTGCGTCAAAATATATACTGAATAACTGACATCATTACCAGATCATGCGTAGATTATAGAAATTTGAATAGGAAATCGTCAAACATACTTTATCCACTGCAACCACCAGTTGTTTTACAATCTAACCCTTCATAACTATTCTAGAGCAAAATTAGTAACTGAGTATTTATCAGGGTGACTTGAACTATTTTTAATTTTGTACAGTTACATTTAATGTAATGCTGCGTTCCAGTTTATTGGTTAGTATCTATAAATATACTGTAGTACACCTGATCAGATTTTTAAAAGTAATAATACTTGAATTTGAAAATTACAGATGCGTAATTTATAAAAATAGTGATTGTGCAACAATTCCATAATCCTTTTGAGTAGAATTTTGAAGAAAACATAAATATTAATTGTCAATTTCCACTACAATTACCTTTAGACTATTGCAATCCCAAATTTTAAGGGTTAGTTCAAATAATGCTGTTGTGAATCTCAGTGAGAGACATATCAATTGTATTAATATTCGTTGCATTTTTTTAGAGTAAATTCCTTACAATGTTTATGAAAAATAGTTTCTTATCAAATATTTTTAAGGCATATTTTGCGAAAAAACAAGAACGCAGAATTAAAAATGTTGTAGCAGATAACGTTTGAAGTGTAGTATATTGTTAACGATTTTAACTATTTTCTTTGCTTATTAAAAATTATTATTGTTTTATATAATTAATCTGTAAATATTTTTAAAAATATATATAAAAACAATTTTATAATTATAAAAACTTGCTTTTTATTTATAATATTTTCACTTCACATAATAGCTCAAATCTGAGCTTTACTAAAACTTGCGAAAGTTCCATTAAAGAAAAACACTAAAGTACCTAAACATCATATATATGTGTATATATAAACCTAAACAAATATATATACACCTGAAGTGACAAAGAATCATGGCATATGTATATGCAAATTTTCAGATGGCAGTAGCATCTCGTAGAACAGGTATAAATGCGCAGTGCTTTCGCAGAGCTTTCATTTCTGTTCAAGTTATTCATGTGAAGAGGTTTTGACGTGATGATGACCGCACGACGGGAATTAACAGACTTTGAACGCGGAATGTTAGTTGGAGCTAGACGCATGGGTCATGCCATTTCGGAAATCGTTAGGGAATTCAACATTCCCAGATCCACTGTGTCAAGAGTGTGCCGAGAGTATGAAATTTCAGGCATAACATCCCACCATGGACAGCGCAGTGGTCGACCGCCTGCACTTAACGACCGAGACCGGCGACGTCTGCAAGAGTCGTAAATTCTAACAGACAAGCAACACTGCGTCAAATAACCGCAGAAATCAATGTGGGACGTACAAGGGACTTGTCTGTTAGAACTGTGCGGAGAAATTTGGCTTTCTTGGGCTATTCCAGCAGAAGACCGACTCGAGTGCCTTTACTGACAGAACGACATCGCTTGCAGCGACTCTCGTGGGCACGTGAGCATATCGGTTGGTCCCTAGATGAATGGAAAACCGTGGCCTGGTCCGATGAGTCACGATTTCAGTTGGTAAGAGCTGATGGTAGGGTTCGAGTGTGGCGCAGACCCCACGAAGCCATGGACCCAAACTGTCAGCAAGGCACTGTTCAAGCTGGTGGTGGCTCCGTAATGGTGTGGGCTGTTTTTTCATGGCATGGACTTGGTCCTCTGGTGCGACTGGACCGAACATTGACTGGAAATGCTTATGTTCAGCTACTTGGAGATCACTTGCAGCCATTCATGGACTTCATGTACCCAAACAACGATGGGATTTTTATGGATGACAATGCGCCATGTCACCGGGCCACAACTGTTCGCGATTGGTTTGAAGAACATTCTGGACAATTCCAACGAATGATCTGGCCACCTAGATCGCCCGACATGAATCCCATCGAGCATTTATGGGACATCATCGAGAGGTCTGTTCGTGCCCAAAATCCTGCACCATCAACGCTTTCACCGAAAGTACTTATGGACGTCTATCAGGAAGGCATTGCTCAATATTCCTGCAAGAAGACTTCCAACGACTTGTTGGGTCCATGCACGTCGAGTTGCTGCGCCGCCGGGCGAAAGGAGGGCCGACACGATATTAGAGGTATCCCATGACTTTTGTCACTTCATTATATATTGACGCGTGTGTGAGAATGTGTAATATTTCTGGTGGAATTAAACAACTCTGTACAGATTCAAAAGAAAGCATTGTGTTTAACAAAGAAAATAATAAAATAGCTATGATTCCATTCATAGCTGCAGACAGGAAATAGAACGTTTAAAATAAACATAAGCACAAAATCCTTCATCCATTTCCCCAAAACACAGAAACCTCGTTATCAGAATTCCTTTTCCACTAATAAAAGTTGATCTATACCATCGAACGCTTCCCTTCATTCTATTTTTGAACAAAAGAAGATTATATAACACAGACGGTTGTTCCACAATTCTTTATCTTTTTTTTCTTTTTCTTTTATCTCTTTTTCTTTTGATTCCTTATTCTGCAGAAACATTTCTGCTTTCTTCTTATCAGTGAAATATACGAGATATAAAAAAAGTTCAAACATCATCTTTCATTGTAAGAGCGATTTTTTCTTCTCATAAAAGTGAAAAAAAAGGGCGAAAACCGGAGTATGTGAACAAAACATGATCCTTATAAATATGGAAATTCCGCATCATGTTTGGCGAAGCCCGGTAGCCTTATAAATAAGAGGGGAAACAAGAAACCTTTTCTCTTTTTGCTGTAGCAATACGAAGTTTCTACAAGATTCACGTGAATTAAAGGAATATTGAGAATTTAAATGGCCACAGCTGACGTTATGTTGAGGACAAACGACAGAGGGTGGATGATTTTCAAGCTATGCTATTTTTGTATTTAAAAAAAATGCGTACTTCTATCAAAGCTGCGAAATTAAATGATGGTTTGTGTTGTAGAGATAAATTCACATTATTAACTTTCTTAACGTATAAAAATAATAATAATACATAAACCCATTCGAACTTTTCAAAAAGGTATTACAGAAGATATTTTTAAAAAGTGGTATGTATTAATGTTTCTTTTTCAAATTTGTTTTAAAGATTTTGTAAGAACAGTTTTATTATTATTTTTACCATTTCAAATGATATAAATTTTTTTCAGTCTATGTATTACTTTTGTTGTTATTCAGAATACATAAGTATTTCCATGTTGTCTGCCTAATCATACGTCTTTTTTTGCAATATAAATGGTGACTTGTTTGTAAGATTTTCGATTTTAATGAAAGATTAAAACATGAAACAAAATACATCTTTAGATTAAAAAAAGACTAAACATCGAAAAATTAAAAAAAAGTATTTTAATCAAAGTTTTCTATTTTTATTCGGCTTTAGAAAGTCATATAAATGCTTTTTCAATAAGGTGCGCTGTTCGATGCAGGATTCCACTATTTACGTTAAGTATTTCTTATTTGTATGTTACTATTGACACACAGTGTTACGTCTAATATTTGTATAAAGTGCGGTAATAATTGTATAAAACCAATTGTTGCTGAAGAATGCATGAAATTGTGCAAACATGTTTGAAATTCACGTTAGAAATAAACACAAAATAATCAATAATTCAATAAAAATTGATAAACGAAAACCGTTTGGTCACCACATTTGTTAACGATGAATTCAAAAATGAAGCCCAATGCAAAAACACTTATTAAATGAACGCATTATTACAAATCCAAATTTTTAATTTTTTTTATTGTGTTATATTGATCAATTTGTAAGTTTTTTATTATTATTATTATTATTTTTTATACTTTATATATTATATTTTTCAAATTTAACATGCACATACATGCTACATAAATTTACTATTCCTTTAAAAACACAGTTAGTATATGTGACAATAAACAATTTGAAATCTAAAAAATGAACATTCACATAGTAAACGAAAGATTAATGGGAATTTTAAAGCAGAAATATTTTCTGTAGTTATATGTATATTCTTGACAATCGCAATTTGCCTTTTACAAACAAACAAAAAATGCATGAAGGCAATTATGCAATTTTTTTCTATTAGTCTCAATATTTCTAGCTAATGACATCGTGATGGCTTGCATCAGTTTTTATCATGATTTTTATATGAAAATATGCGTATGTAGCCGATTCAAGGTGTATGTTGTATTCCACTTTGATAAAGACATGTGACATTCTGTATCCAGCATTGTTTTAAGTATGAGAACTTGGTGCAATATGTTAATAGGGAAATGTATGGAACATATTTTGCCTAGCACTTCATTATAGAAGAGAAAGAAATATAAATATAATTCTTAATAGTAAAGTCAACAGGAGTGAATTGAAAATGTTTAAAAAAGAAATCTAGCTGTTCAAATCTTATCTTTGTTACAATGTCCATTAAATGTTATTATTCAACAAGTAAAAAAATTCATTTAAAAAATGTCTATTTACTGTCCTTAAATCAATAA